>CM051005.1:33194789-33197289 GCA_027704905.1 Muraenolepis orangiensis
CCCCCCCTCCCCCTCAGCCATCCCCCCCCTCCCCCTCAGCCCCCCTCCCCTCCCCCATCAGCTCCCTCCCCCCTTCCCCCTCAGCCCTCCCCCCTCAGCCCTCCCTCCTCTTAGACCTCCTCCCCCCTCCCCCCCTCCCCCTGAGGTGTATGGCTGAGGGGGATTGGGGGGCTGAGGGTGGAGGGGAGGGGAGGGCTGAGTGGTGAGGGAGATGGGTGGGTCTGTCTGAGGGGGAGGTGGAGGTATGGCTGAGTGTTGAGGGGTGAGGGCGATTGGGTGAGGGTGAGGGAGGGCTCGAGGGTGAGGGGGGGAGGGGAGGGGAGGGAGGGCTGAGGGGGAGGGCCAGGGCCACTTTCGGACCAGGTCGAAAGTGATGTGGTCGGATGTGTCTGGTGGACGCAATTGGGCGCATGGACAGGAATGTTGGCCCCCCAGCCGGGGATACAGGGTTTATTCCCGCGGCTTCTGATGAAAAGGTTCCCGCTCGGACAGGTCTGTTTTTAACTCCCCTTGTTTAAACACACAACCCAAAAGTAAACCAGTTCATCGTGTTGCTTCACACTCCCAATCAAAAATCCTCGAGCCTTTTGTGACTGCTAAATGTTAATTGCATTTTCAATTTTTAAAAGGGTGTAACATGAATGAAAACACACACACGTGCACGCACGCACGCACACTCACACACAGAGGCACAGGCACACACACACACACACACACACACACACCACAATTTACATGCAATACACTCCCTGAAATTGCATAGACAAAATCAATTAAGCATGAATTGATTCACTGACATTGATGAGAATTGTTTGTAGCAGCCCTCTCGTCCATAATAGACAGCGGGTTTAACATGAATGAACACACACAAACACACACACACACACACACACACTTGGCTCGCTCTAAAACCTATTTTTCCAAGCACTACCCTCCCCCTCCCCACACACACACACCCACACACCCCCCCCCCCCACACACACACACACACAGCCGCCACCACCCCTATCGCTACATATTCAATTAAGTGCTCAGAGCTCTCCCTCTCTCTCTCTCTCTCTCTCTCTCTCTCCTCTCTCTCTCTCTCTCTCTCTCTCTCTCTCTCCTCTCTCTCTCTCTTCTCTCTCCTCTCTCTCTCTCTCTCTCTCTCTCTCTCTCTCTCGATTGGCTATTGAAGAATACAGCACATGCATGGTCATTCCCCATCCTACATCACCCAGCATCGAGCCCACACCCCCAGCCTCCACCCCCAAGCCTCCACCCTCTGCCCCCAAGCCTCCATCCCCCACCCTACACCACCCGGCATCGAGCCCACACCCCCAGCCTCCACCCCCAGCCTCAAACCCCCAGCCTCCACCCCCAGCCTCAAACCCCCAGCCTCCACTCCCAGCCTCCACCCTCCAGCCTCCACCCCCAGCCTCAAACCCCCAGCCTCCACCCCCAGCCTCCACCCCCAGCCTCCACCCTCCACTTCGGGTTGAAACTCGAGAGTTTGCTCGGTGGCTTCGGTAAAAAGAAAAGGGAAAGAGGCTCTTATTTTCTCTCTCTAGACGGAATGAACCGTATCATTACCAATCCCAGGTGGAGATGACGTCTGCTGCCACACCCCCATTTCCTCTTCAGTGAATGATAAAGACACACACACACACACACACACACACACACCACATCCCATCGACGATAACTAGATTCACTCTAGCTGGAATCACTCATCTGCCCCCCCCCTACGGTCGACCAGTTGTCAGCATCCGTACAGCAAGGACCACCAGGTTTAAGGATAGTTTTTAACCACAGGCAGTGACCTACTGAACTGCTAGGAGTGCTGCCACTAACATAACATTATCATCCATATTACATTACACTATCATACTTCTTTTGCTGGACTTTCTGAACTCTTTACGGAGTCGTCCACCCCCCCCCCCACCCAGCTAGTGTTGAGAAGAACCAATATGGAACCACCCCCCCACCCAGCTAGTGTTGAGAAGAACCAATATGGAACAGAGATTGGCCGCTGCTCAGACATCACATCGGGATCACAACTCATAAGACGTCAATAGAGAGGGACATGCGAGGAAAATGGATTTAATTTCAGGTCCACACACACACACACACACACACACACACACACACACACACACACACACACACACACACACTTGCTTGCTTATGGTTGTCCATCGAATCCGATGATGACGTCCACTTCTATCGGTGAGTTCTTTAGTGGCTGAAAAGCCCTATTCTGGACCCACAAATCCTATTGCAGGTAGGACAAGTGTATGTGGTGGTAGTAGCAACGGCAACTGTAGGTGTGTTCCTCCTGAGTCTCCTCTCCTGTCTCCTGGCTGTCCTTTCCTCCTCCAGCATTTGGGTCCCATCCCGGCACAGCTGGCGCCAGGTGTTACGATCAGTAGCAACCTCCTCCAGGGCCTCAGGTCTGATTTTACATTTCTTTAACGCAGTCTTCAGCTGGTCTTTATAGCGCTTCTTCTGCCCTCCAGCA
>CM051005.1:33204789-33224789 GCA_027704905.1 Muraenolepis orangiensis
TTGACCCGCAGCCTTTTTGTTTGTCTTTTATTTATTATTATTATTTTTTTTTACCCGCTAAAAACCGGCTAACGGGAACCCTGACACACACACACACACACATAGTATACACTATACACACACACACACACATAGTATACACTACACACACACACACATAGTATACACTATACACACACACACATAGTATACACTATACACACACACACACACACATAGTATACACTATACACACACACACACACACACACACACACACACACACACACACATAGTATACACACACACACACACACACAGTATACACTATACAGACACACACACACACGGGGGGGGGGGTGAAGGGGGGGTTTCTCCCTTAAGGCCCCAAATGTCCAGAGAGCAGTTCCAGAGGTCAGGGGTCAGAGGAGGTGATCTACCACCATGGGTCCTACCACTGGGTCACGGATGGACCCCAGGGATTTAAAGACTGCTCAACTTTTGACTGTTATTCATTTTGATCGCTAAAAATTCCTGAACTTTTCTTTTTAAAAGGTTCGCAAAAACTGCTTCATGCAATATAATGTTTTAAATGTTTGAACTTTCTCTTTAACACGTTCTAGAAGACTGTTGTATTCAATATGATGTTTTAAATGGTTGAACTTTCTCTTTAACACGTTCTAGAAGACTGTTGTATTCAATAAGATGTTTGTGGTGGAGATGAAGATGTGTTCTCAGAGCTGAAAGGGAGTCATGCATTGGATGTTCTTTCATGGTCTGACCAGCTAAATATCACATGTTCATGTTGTTTCTTTGATTCTTTGAAGCATTATTAATCACATGGGATTGTTTCCTTTAAATCCTTTTTTGAAGTGTTATTAAAGTATGATGTTGGATTGGTGTTCATGACGTTGTGTTCCATAATCCAGTGAGGTGAACATGATGTGTTGTCCTTTTCAAAAGGAGCTAAATGTGATGGTAAAGCCCTCTGGTGTAGTAAGAGCCCAATGGTTGTTGTGGCCATCTGTGGCCACCATCTGGTCACGGTAGAGCAGAGGTGTGTCTCTCCTACTCCTCTCCCTCAAAGAAGCCACCTGGAGAAGGCCAGCCAGAAGTGGATTTGGGCTCTCTGAAGGTGGAGGTGTTTACTGCTAGCGACCCAGACTCCCTGTGCTCCCGCTGGCCCTCTGAGAACCCGGGCCGTTCCCCTACCCATAAGGACGGAGATGGGCCACGGCCCGCCGGCTGTTGGTATGGGTTGGGTACGTGACGCCTGTTTGGTGATCCACTGATGAAGAGGGGGCTGCTCTTGGAAGTGAGTCGGACTTCTCTCCACACGCCTTGAGACGTGGGGACACAACTCTGGGACTGAGAGCTCAACCTATTGATCCATTGGGTGATTGGAAGAGGAGGGTGGTGAGTGATAAAGAGGAGTGATGAAGAGGAGGGTGGTCAGTGATGAAGAGGAGGGTGGTGAGTGATGAAGAGGAGGGTGGTGAGTGATGAAGAGCAGGGTGGTGAGTGATGAAGAGGAGGGTGGTGAGTGATCAAGAGGAGGGTGGTGAGTGATAAAGAGGAGTGATGGAGAGGAGGGTGGTCAGTGATGAAGAGGAGGGTGGTGAGTTATGAAGAGGAGGGTGGTGAGTGATGAAGAGGAGGGTGGTGAGTGATAAAGAGCAGTGATCAACCCACAGTTAACGAATGTTAACTAACGACTGATTAGGACATTTAAGGACTGATTAAGACTTAACGACTGATTAGGACATTTAAGGACTGATTAAGACTTAACGACTGATTCAAAAATTGAACGACCCTTTGAACAACCGTCCCCTGGTCACTTTAACATTTATCTTAGTTTATGTTTGAACTCTTTTCTGATTTCAATAAAAATGGAAATAACGTGGGGACATTTTCTGTGGAATCTACTCTATATATTCAGTAGAATATGTTCATTCTCAGTACAATATGGATTCAGTAGAAGAGGTAAAACAACGATCTACTTTGACCACCAGGGGTCGCACTTTTCTCCAAACGGTGCAGACTTGAATCTGATCAACAACAAAACAAGCAGAGGAGGAGATTTCCCATTCACTCCATCGACTGGTTTATTTCACAGACTGTAGAACAGATTTACATCAAGTCTCCTAAGCCAGTACATCTCAATGGACTAATTCAGTAAGTTCATTGGGTGCTATGCTTTTTAATCTATATTTATAGATATATATATAAATAAATATTTATAAGTGATGCTTTTATCAGCTTTGTCGTGTGATAAATGTACATATATCATTTAATCCCAGTACAAAGCTGACATAAGCGTCAACTCCCTCCACGTGACGTTATCCAACGAACCACGTGACGTATTAACAAAGTCTCAGTAAAGGTCCCCGTGGTGACGCTCCTTCATGTGGGGGGTCGTCGTGCCCACCTCTCCGTCTCTCTCGGAGGGGGTCCCCACACACACACACACACACACACACACACACACACACACACACACACACACACACACACACACACACACACACACACACACACACACCAGGGCGGCAGTATAGATCAGGAGGTAGAGCGGTCGCCTCACAAGCTGCTGGTTCGCTCCCCGCCTCCTTTTATCAAATCCAACCTGTGGAGGTGTCCCTGAGCAAGACCCCCTAACCCTGACCGCTCCTGACCTGCTGGCTGTCTCCTTGATGGCTGACTCCGCCGTCTGTGGATGAATGGGTGGATGAATCGGTGAATGTGAGCCATGACTTGTAAAGCGCTTAGAGTGGCCGCACTGGTTAGAAAAGCGCTCTATAAATGCAGTCCGTTTACCATTTACCAAGGGAGAAGGGGGACGGAGGAGAAGAGACCTAGGAAGGATCACATGTGTGTGTGTGTGTGTGTGTGTGTGTGTGTGTGTGTGTGTGTGTGTATGTGTGTGTATGTGTGTGTGCGTTTTGATTGCCCGTTCTGGTACGAGGCGTCTGCGTTGTCATCCACACACGCACATACATTTTAAAAAAAAATGCACAATTTAGGCAAATGCCTTCCCATTGATATCGTAGCGTCGAGTGTTAATAGTCATTTAGTTACTTGACAGTTTAGTACAGTTGGACAGTTTATTTAGGCACTGCTGTTGGGGCGAGAGACCGCCCCTTCTGGGTGTGTGTGTGTGTGTGTGTGTGTGTGTGTGTGTGTGTGTGTGTGTGTCTCGTACTCCCGAGGAGTACGAGAGTGGCAGTTGGTTCGAGTTGAGTCAAGTCAAGTCAAGTCAAGTTTATTGTCACTTCACAGTTTACACAAGTATAAAGCAGTGGTGTGAAAATCTAATCTGCAATACCCGACGACAGACAGCAGTTATAAAAATAGATAAAAATAGAATAAAAGTAGAATAAAGTTAAAAAATAAAAATAAAAATGTATACAATGCAATACAATACAATACAATGTGCGGCACAGAAAAGAGCAATATGTATATATAAATCAATGTAATAAAATATACATTGTTATATGCTATACGCCCTTGTTCAGCAGCCTGATGGCCTGACTGTGGAAGCTATCTCTGAGTCTATTTGTACGGCACTTGATACTGCGGTATCGCCTGCCTGACGGTAACAGTGAGTACAGTTCGTGGCTGGGGTGAGCAATGTCTTTTATGATGAGTTTGGCCTTGGCCACGCACCGCTGGTTGTATATATCCAGGAGGGAGGGGAGCTCACCTCCAACGATATACTGGGCCGTCCGCACCACCCTTTGAAGCGCTCTGCGCTCGAGTGCGGTGCAGTTCCCGTACCGGGCGGTGATCCACCCTGTAAGAACACTCTCCATGGTGCCGTTATAGAATGTTCTCAGGATGCGGGGGACCATGCTGAATTTCTTCAGACGCCTGAGGAAATACAGGCGTTGTTGGGCCCTTTTCACCACGTGTGTGGTGTGCGTGGACCATGTGAGGTCCTTGGAGATGTGCACGCCGAGGAACGTGAAGCTGCTGACCCTCTCTACTGCGACACCGTTGATGGAGATAGGGCCGTGCTCTCCTCTCTGCTTCCTTAAGTCCACGATCAGCTCCTTGGTCTTCTTGACGTTGAGGGCGAGGCTGTTCTCCTGGCACCACTGCTCCAGCGATCCGACTGGATCGCACACACATGTGTGTGTGTGTGTGTGTGTGTGTGTTTGTGTGTATTTTGATTGCGTAGAAGAATAAAAGTTACTGAAGAATAAAAATGTTTCTAAAATCAAATCTCTCTCTCTCTCTCTCTCTCTCTCTCTCTCTCTCTCTCTCTCTCTCTCTCTCTCTCTCTTACTATCTGTCTCTGTCTCTTTTACTGTATGTCTCTCTGTCTCTGTCTCTGTCTCTGTCTCTCTCTCTCTCTCTCTCTCTCTCTCTCTCTCTGTCTGTCTGTCTGTCTGTCTGTCTGTCTGTCTGTCTGTCTGTCTGTCTGTCTGTCTGTCTGTCTGTCTGTCTGTCTGTCTGTCTGTCTGTCTGTCTGTCTGTCTCTCTCTCTCTCTCTCTCTCTCTTGGTGTACTGAGTGAGTTCTCTAACTTTGACTCTTTCTATCAGTGTTGATGTCTTGTATGTAGTGTTGTGTTAGTGTGTGTTGAGTGTTATCTGTTGTTAGTTCGTGGTGTTTGACCACCTGGCATTATGCCCGTTGTCAACGGCCGGTCGAGGAGCGGCAGGCGGGCGGCTCCAGCTCACCTGACGTGACTCCTGTATTGGAGTCTGAATGGCTTGGCGTGCAGCAGTTTGCTGTTAAAGCTCAGGTGGTAGAGACGGTGGTGCAGGTGGAGAGCAGAACGGAGAACAGGATCATGTTGAGTGTGCACATAAAGTCACTGGTGAAATCAGTGCCCAGGCCAGTGGGAATTCAGTGAAGAATCAGACAGAGAACATTAAAGTGGTTATTATTCATGAGGAAAGCTGCAGTGCCAGAGCTGATAGGGCGGCTGAGGAGGCCTTGATGGCTGTGGACACGCAGGAGGAAATTGTCATTTTAAATACAGCCAACAAAAGGAAAGAACCTGACAAATAGCAGAGAGGGGCTGAGGCCAAGAAAGTGCTGGAGGATTTCTCTGATGAGGACAGTGAGGTGACGCCTTCACAAGAAAGTCTGTTCATTGTTTATCCTCTTGAGAAAATGAAGAGGTTTTTAGCGGAAACGAAAGGTATTAGGGCAATCAAGACAGATTTTCCATTTTTTTCCAGATTTGAGAGGTTTAATCAGGTCTGTGATACTGCTAAGAAAGACAGAGGATATGTTTATTGATCAAGAGGTCTATCGGCTCATGAAGATTGTTACAAAAGCGAGAGAACAACTATTGGATGAAGATGACTATTTATGAAGTGTCGCTCCACACACTTGTTGTAAGGGTTTTTGTGGTAGTGGTCATTTCTTTCTCTCCAATGGGTGATCTCAAAATAGGTTCCTTAAATATAGGGATAAAAAGGACGCTGGTAGTGAATATTCTGGTGTCCTCTTCTTTATGGCACAGATGATCCTGTGTGGACCCCACCTTCAAACCTGCTCGCACCCATCCAAGATGTCTTGGTCGTTTTGTTTGAGACAAGATGCACTGGATTCCTCAGGCTGTTGTCTTTCTTCCAAAGGAAGAGGGAGGAAGAGCACTAATTCATTTGGCCAGTAGAGGTGCTGTTTCCCCACTGCAATTCATTCAGAGACTTCTGTTGGGCCCTAAAGACTTGGTGTGGAGACCACTGGCCCACTTACTGGTGCAGCGGTTTGGAGGTATGGGACTGCATGACTCACTGTTCCTAATGGACTTTAAAACTCTGACGTTTAAGACATTGTCTCTTTTCTTCTGTGGAGTGTTCACAGTGTGGAGGGGGCTGGGGAAGGAGAGGACTGAACAAGATGTCTCCCTGTGCTGGTTGCTACGAGAGCCTGTGGAGGACGAGGACGTTTGGACCCCCCCTCATGGAAGTCATGGAAGTGTTCCGTGGAGCAAGGACACTAACCTGGGGAACTTAGCTGGACCTGAATTGGACAAGGCAGAGGCTCTAGCAGCGGCTCTTGCTGTTAGATCTGTGAGGTTCATCAGCAAGCTGCCGGATCACCGGAGACACTGTGTGACGGGTCATGAATGTCGCCTACTGATTAATCACTAACCGTTTGACTGTGCCTAATGTACTGGATCCTTTTCCTCGGTTGGGCATTCGTCCCCATCTTGAAGGTTGCGGTGGGCCCCTTCTGGTCGGGACCGGTTGTTTAAGCTTGGAAGAGGTGAATGGAGACCAGCTGTACAGACTGATGGTAAAGTGTCTGAATAGGAACGAGCTAAACATGCGGGCGGACACACCCTGGAGGGTCTTCTGGGCACGGGAGACAAAGTCCAACCTGCTTGGAGGGGTTGGTATGAGAGATGTGTTCTGCTCTGCAGTAGAGAATCAACTTCTCTTTACTGTGGATTTGATGTGTCTTTATGTTATAGAGGACGGTTGTTTTTTTGTTGCATGCTGTTGAAAAAGAAAAAAAAGATGTCAAGGCTTGTGTAGCGTGAAGAAAGACATGAGAGACCAGCGTCTTCAAACAAGAGAACAGAGAAGAACTCCAAGTCAATGTGATGTTGCTACACACACACACACACACACACATATATATATATATATATGTGTGTGTGTGTGTTTTTCTCTCTCTCTCTCTCTCTCTGTCTGTCTGTCTCCCTCTCGCGTGCGCATACACACACACACACACACACACACACACACACACACACACACACACACACACACACACACACACACACACACACACACACACACACACACACACACACACACACACACAATAATAATAATAATAATAATAATAATAATAATAATAATACATTATATTTCATATAGCGCTTTTCTGGACACCCACAGACATGGTAAAATTGCACGTACAGTAAAATAATTTAATAGTTATATAGATTCAAATAAAACAGATATATCAGATTTCAGATAAAAAGGAGTATAACTAAAATACAAAGTGATGGGATGGAGGGGATGTTTTAAAGGAGATTGAGGATTCAGTTTGGTGAGCCGTAGAGGAGGCAGTTTGGGGATGTGGTTGACGTGTGGTAGGAATGAGAGGGCGGGTCCTGTCCACGCCTTCAGGATTACAATACTGGGCAACTGTTTTCAAACACCGTCCCAATCTCTGAACGGTGTGATAACTCCAAACGTAGAGGTGGCCATTACTGTATTGCCAGATCACCATGGTGACAACAAGAAACTAAAGGACAGTATCGCCTTCATGTCATAAAATAAAATAAATACTCTTATGGAAATCCCCTCTTGCCCCCAAAGCTTCTATATGGCTAAAATACCTTATGATGTTCCTTAGTTTGGAAACAATTAAGTGTAACCTTAGAGGATCACCAGGTAGATTTAAAACAGTTTGGAACCCTATGATCCGATACATAGCAACATTAAAAACACTTGAAGACATCTGAGCTTGTGGTCTGTGGTGAACCATCTGTCGTATCCCTCAAATGACTTATAAGGCAATAGGCCCTCAGGCTACCTCATTCTCTCACAGACCAGGAAAACATTCTTCATTCTTTGGGAGTGTGGATGGATGTGTATCACTGCTATTGTTGTTTCATTGTGTTATTTAGTTGGAATTTCTATTTACTTAATTTTATTTTATTATTACTATGTTTTATTATTATTGTGTATGTGTATTTTTGAATATGTGTTTATATGTATGTATGTATATATGTGTATTTAATTTAAATTTTTCTACATGTTGTCATTTGGACCAGGGGATGGGTGGGGGAGGGAGAGTGTTTAAAAGTAAATTAAAAATAAATAAATAAAAGGAATGAGTGGGTGGGGTCGAGGATGGTGACCAAGGTTGCGGACATGGGTGGAGTAGGTGACAACCAAACCATCAATGTTGATAGAGAAGGTCTGGGCGGACCGGGTGGGGGAGATTGGGCCGATTATGAGTATTTACGATTTATTGCAGTTGAGTTTGAGAAAGTTCTGTTGCATCCATGTTTGTATATGAGAAAGGCAGGTGGTGAGGGTGGAGTGGGTGGGTGGGGTGATGGTCTTGGAGGAGAGGTAGAGATGTGTGTCGTCCGCATAGCAATGGAAGCGGAGGCCGTGGATGATGAAGAGCAGTGGGAGGAACGGACGTTGTTGAGGGCATCTTTATATCGTTGTTGGTGGAGTTTGAAGGCGTCCAAGTGAACGGTGAGTCAGGTTTTATTGAAAAAAAGTCTTTCTAGTTGCCGGCCTTTGGCTTTGAGTTGGGGGAGTTGATCGGTGTACCAGGGGGCGGAGTGAGGGAAGGAGACTGATCTGGTTTTTGTGGGGGCAATTTCATCTAGACAGGAGGAGAGTGCTGCATTGTAGTTGTTGACTAGGCAGGTAACAGAGGTGATTGGAGTGAGGCCAGGGTCAGAGATATTGTCGGCCAAGATGGAAGAGAGGGAGGAGGGGTTAATGGATACTCTGGGTATCATTGTTTCAGTAGAAAAGCACCGGACAGGAAAGCCTTCAGAGGGTCATGACCGAGAACCCGAGAACCACTGCACAGAGCAGTCAGGCTCAGTGTCTGAAAGCGTTGGATTGTCTTTTGGCTCCGGGGTAGAAACTGGTCTTAAGCTGCTGTGATTTGATGGACCTGAAGCATCTCCCAGAGGGCAGCAGGTCACACCGCTGATGTCCCGGGTGGGAAGAGGCTTTCTGGATGCTGCTCTGCTGAGGCAGCGGGAACTGAATATGACTACACAATAGTGTATTGCATCAATACTACCATACCTAGTTACATGATTACGTCCCACTGCAGCTTTGTATGTACAGTTTATATATTTTGTAATTTGTACTCCTTGTTCATAGAGGCCACTGCAATGTGTCTGTATATATATATATTTGGCAATTGAGATCTGTTTATTTATTTTAGTTTTGCTTTTAAATCATGAATATTTTTCAATTGCTATTATGTGTGTAAAGAGTGACCATGAAGATTGCTACGTAATTATGTTGTACTTGTGCTACGATAATAAAGGTATTTATATTCTGATTATTTTTGTCAGACGTTTTGATTATAAGGGGAAAATAAAAAAATGTGATATTCATAAAAATTCAAAAAATTCATTTCAACAGTTAAGTCATGACAACTATCCACAAAGTGCCACCACAATGCAAACTGGACAGTCATGGTTTTATTTTCTGAATAGAGAGTATTCATAGCAGATCAGCCATTTTAGAAATCTCTCCAAAGAGGCCTCTGTCTCCAGTAGAGATGAGTCACTAAATAGCCCCATCTACAGGCCACATGTTGTTACTGTGTTGGTCTCTTTACTTCTTCAAGAATAAGTTGGTTTTCTTTATAACCCTGTTGTCCGTCTCCCTGAAAATGTTGAGGATTATTTTGGATGTTAATGTATATATTTTTCAAATATACATGAACCATGTGACATAAAACTTAATAAAATATATACACTTTTCTTATTTCAATAAAAATGTACAAAAACTGGGGGCATTTTATGTGGAATATTCTCTGCAATATGAATTCAGATGCTTCCTGGTCGCCTCCTGAGGGAGGTTTTCCAGATCCAGCTGGGAGGAGACCACAGGGCAGACCAAGGTACAGGTGGGAGGAGACCACGGGGCAGACCAAGGTACAGGTGGGAGGAGACCACGGGGCAGACCAAGGTACAGGTGGGAGGAGACCACGGGGCAGACCAAGGTACAGGTGGGAGGAGACCAACGGGCAGACCAAGGTACAGGTGGGAGGAGACCACGGAGCAGACCAAGGTACAGGTGGGAGGAGACCACGGGGCAGACCAAGGTACAGGTGGGAGGAGACCACGGGGCAGACCAAGGTACATGTGGGAGGAGACCACGGGGAAGACCAAGGTAGAGGTGGGAGGAGACCACGGGGCAGACCAAGGTACAGGTGGGAGGAGACCACAGGGCAGACCAAGGTACAGGTGGGAGGAGACCACAGGGCAGACCAAGGTACAGGTGGGAGGAGACCACAGGGCAGACCAAGGTACAGGTGGGAGGAGACCACGGGGCAGACCAAGGTACAGGTGGGAGGAGACCACGGGGCAGACCAAGGTACAGGTGGGAGGAGACCACAGGGCAGACCAAGGTACAGGTGGGAGGAGACCACGGGAAGACCAAGGTACAGGTGGGAGGAGACCACGGGGCAGACCGAGGTACAGGTGGGAGGAGACCACGGGGAAGACTAAGGTACAGGTGGGAGGAGACCACGGGGCAGACCAAGGTACAGGTGGGAGGAGACCACGGGGCAGACCAAGGTACAGGTGGGAGGAGACCACGGGGCAGACCAAGGTACAGGTGGGAGGAGACCACAGGGCAGACCAAGGTACAGGTGGGAGGAGACCACGGGGCAGACCAAGGTACAGGTGGGAGGAGACCACGGGGCAGACCAAGGTACAGGTGGGAGGAGACCACAGGGCAGACCAAGGTACAGGTGGAGGAGACAACGGGGCAGACCGAGGTACAGGTGGGAGGAAACCACGGGGCTGACCGAGGTACCTTTCTTAGTCCCACAGCGGGGAAATTTACATGGCTACAGCAGAAAGGGACAGTGCAGATAAAGAGGTTAGTAACAGTAAGTAACAATACGTACATGTTAGTAACAACAAGAAAAATAAGACAAATAAGACACATAAGTGCACAACATGGATGAATAAATAGCAGCATGTAGACAAAGTGTATACAAGTGAATGAGCAGTAATTATAAAAATAAGTAAACACATAAATAAAAGTGAAGGTGTGAGTAGCTGCCAGTAGTGTGTAGTGTGTATAACTAAATGTCTAGCGCACATAGACGGTGTTAATGCACAACCAGTAGTTAAAGTGTGTGGTGGTCTAGCAGGGGCTATGGTGGTTGTCTAGTCTGCCAGCTGCAGGAAGGAAGGACCTGTGGTATCTCTCTGTGAGACACCGCGGGGGAAGCAGCCTGTCACTGAAGGAGCTGCACAGCGCACACTAAGTATCCTGTAGTTCAATACACTGTACCTAGGTAGGTAGGGAGTTAGATATACCGAGGTAGAAAGATAGGGAGGTAGATCATCTCTATTCATTCTGTATTCTGACATTTTAAAAAAAGGGGGAGGGCCATAGCAAGAATAAAAATGTATTATTCATAATAAAGTCAAAATAAAATAAATCCTACAGTAAAGTCATGACAACTATCCACAAAGTGCCACCACAATGCAAACTGGACAGTCATCGTTTTATTTTCTGAATAGAGAGTATTCATAGCAGATCAGCCATTTTAGAAATCTCTCCAAAGAGGCCTCTGTCTACAGTAGAGATTAGTCACTAAATAGCCCCCTGAGCTCCAGAAGGTGGGGGTGTTTGTTGATTATGACGCAGGTCTGGTCTCCTTCTATGATGTGGAAGCCAGGGCTCATATCTACTCTGCTACTGGCTGCACCTTCAGTGAGCCTCTCTATCCAATCCTCTGTCCAGGTTTACATGATGGTGTTATAAACTCCACCCCTCTGATCATCTCACCTGTCAATCAAACAGACTAGCAACTTCGTTAGATAATAAAATAATCATCATCGATTTCCTGAATAAGAATCTCTACTGTGTGAGATCTGAGAGAACTGCATTCATATTGTACTGTTAGCTGTCATTTAACAATAATCCATTCATGAAGACATAATAATAAGCCTTTCTCTTATAAAATCAAACCCATTATACATGATTACATATACTATATTGTTCAATGTCTGTTTTCTCCTGAATGTTTTTTGAAGTTTCATTCTTAAAAAAGTGTAGGGTTCATTTGCATATCATTTTGTATATATTGTTAAACAAATCATTTATATTAGTTTATTCTTCTGAATCATGAACCACAACACAATTCAATGTTTGTACACTTTTCTGCTTTCAATAAAAATTAGGAAAAAAGTGGGGACATTTTCTGTGGAATATACTCTATATATTCAGTAGAATATGTACATTCTCAGTACAATATGGATTCAGTAGAAGAGGTAAAACAACGATCTACTTTGACCACCAGGGGTCGCACTTTTCCTCCAAACGGTGCAGACTTGAATCTGATCAACAACAAAACAAGCAGAGGAGGAGATTTCCCATTCACTCCATCGACTGGTTTATTACAGACTGTAGAACAGATTTACATCAAGTCTCCTAAGCCAGTACATCTCAATGGACTCATTCAGTAAGGTCATTGGGTGGTATACTTTTTAATATATATCTATATATATATAAATAAATAAATATATATATATATATAAATAAATAAATATATATATATAAGTGATGCTTTATCAGCTTTGTGGTGTGATAAAATGTACATATATCATATAATCACAGTACAAAGCTGACATAAGCGTCAACTCCCTCCACGTGACATTATCCAACGAACCACGTGACGTATTAACAAAGTCTCAGTAAAGGTCCCCGTGGTGACGCTCCTTCATGTGGGGGGTCGTCGTGCCCACAGAGAGAGACGGAGAGGGTCCCCCCACACACACACACACACACACACACACACACACACACACACACACACACACACACACACACACACACACACACACACACACACACACACACACAATCACACACTGTTAGTGACACTGTTTACGTTGTTTATGTGACTGCTTATGTGTGTCGTTGAACCGTGTTTATGTTGACTGGTCCAAAACGTAGAAGAATAAAAGTTACTCAAGAATAAAGTTTTTTCTAAAATCAAATCGCTATCTCTCTCTCTCTCTCTCTCTCTCTCTCTCTCTCTCTCTCTCTCTCTCTCTCTCTCTCTCTCTCTCTCTCTCTCTCTCTCTCTCTCTCTCGGAGGGACATCTGGTTGGGTCTTGCCCAGGTGGGCGGCTCCAGCTCACCTGACGCTACCCCTGCAGCGGAGTCTGAATCGCTTGGCGCTCAGCAGTTTGCTGACAAAGCGCAGGTGTTAGAGACGGTCGTACAGGTCGTAACACGCTGGTAAAGAAGGAAGAGATGGCAAGGCTTGTGTAGCGTCTGTCTGTCTGTCTGTCTGTCTGTCTCTGTCACTGTATGTCTCTCTCTCTCTCTCTCTCTCTCTCTCTCTCTCTCTCTCTCTCTCTCTCTCTCTCTCTCTCTCTCTCTCTCTCTCTCTCTCTCTCTCTCTCTCTCTCTCTCTCTCTCTCTCTCTGTTTCTTAGATTAGAGATTAGAGAGAACTAAGATTACAATCAGAGAGGAACACACGCAACATTGGTTCTGCGTTCTGTTCCCAGCAGCAGCAGCAGCAGCACCACCTCCTCATGTTAGTCCTGTGTGTGTATGAGCTACTACAGTGGTTCCCAAACGTTTAAGGTCCTGTTCCCCTTAACCATAGAACCTCCTGCTGGGTTCCCCCTCTACCTCTCACCTGATGTTACATATGAAGACCAGACCGTGGATTCACTATTTAAGGTCCTGTACCCCTTAGAACCCAGGTAGGGGTTTTGGGAACCCAGATGGTGTGTTTTTGGGAACCCAGGTGGTGTTTTTGAAAACACAGGTGGTGTTTTTAAGGGAACCCAGGTGGTGTTTTTGGGAACCCATGTGTGTTTTTGTAAACCCAGATGGTGTTTTTAATGGAACCCAGGTAGTGTTTTTTGGGAATATAGGTGGTGTTTTTAAGGGAACCCAGGTGGTGTTTTTAAGGGAATACATGTGGTGTTTTTGGGATCACAGGTGGGGGTTTTGGGAACCCGGGTGGTGTTTTTGAGAACAAAGGTGGTGTTTTTGGGAACCCAGGTGGTGTTTTTAGGAACTAAGGTGGTGTATTTGGAACCCAGGTGGTGTTTTTGGGAACACATGTGGTGTTTTTAAGGGAACCCAGGTGGTGTTTTAAAGGGAACCTAGGTGGTGTTTTTGGGATCACAGGTGGGGGTTTTGGGAACCCGGGTGGTGTTTTTGAGAACAAAGGTGGTGTTTTTGGGAACACAGGTGGGGGTTTTGGGAACCCAGGTGGTGTTTTTAAGGGAACCCAGGTGGTGTTTTTGGGAACCTAGGTGGTGTTATTGGGATCACAGGTGGGGGTCTTGGGAACCCGGGTGGTGTTTTTGGAACAAAGGTGGTGTTTTTGGAACACAGGTGGTGTTTTTGGGAACACAGGTTTGGGTTTTGTGAACACAGGTGGTGTTTTTAAGGGAACACAGGTGGTGTTTTTGGGAATCTACATGGTGTTTTTTTTGCAACCCAGGTGGTGTTTTAGGGAACACATGTGGTGTTTTTGTGATCACAGTTGGGGTTTTGGTAACCCGGGTGGTGTTTTTGGGAACACAGGCGGTGTTTTTGGGAACACAGGTGGGGGTTTTGTGAACCCAGGTGGTGTTTTAATGGAACCCAGGTGGTGTTTTAATGGAACCCAGGTGGTGTTTTAATGGAACCCAGGTGGTGTTTTAATGGAACCCAGGTGGTGTTTTTAATGGAACCCAGGCTCTCTCTCTTTCTCTCAGGCCGTGTTCCATTTCAGGGTCTGCGTCCTTTTAGGCCTCATTTGAAGGCCGCTTACGTCACAGCAGCCGTGACGAGGCTGTCCCATTCCGTAGGCTCCTTCAAATGCAGCCTTCAAATGCAGCCTTATTTTCCCCAAATTGAAGTGTGCATCGATGCAGACTCCTGCAGACTTCTGGCCCAGAATATCCCAGAATGCATTTCGCACCAACCAGTAGAGAATTTGAGCCTGGCTAAAAAATAGTTAAATAGTAATAGTTGGAATACTTTACTGCCCTGAGTCAACATGCTTCTACAGGCCGTAATGTTATTTTCAAACTTTCAGAGGTTGCCTTATATCTTGCCGAGTTTGTGTTGATTTAATAGATAATCTATACTTCATAATACTTCGTAATACAGACATAAATGGACCAAGATGAAAACATTTAGAAAAGGTTGTGAGCCTTTCTTTGTTTTCAGACAGTTCAATATCACTTTATATCACAAGTCCAGTACAGTTACACACGTGGGGATTGATTACACGGCTAACTCATATTTTGCTACTAAAGCTGCTTTTGCTTGGTGATGTGATGTGAAGAAAAACTAACTTTTAACATTTTGTTTGTTTTAGGGAGCAAGGAGCTCACCACAAAGTTCATTAGACAAAGGGGGGAAAGTGACGCCCTGTTCACTGGGGCAAAGTTCTCAGCGAGTGGCCTGGAGGAAAGGCAACAATAATCCATTTCTCCTGCTGTGTCTCCTTCTCCAATCTTCTCAGTTTCCATCCCTGTATTGACTTGATCGATAAGTGCTTCTCTTTTGTGATTAGGACAATTCTGGAAAGAATGGACCTGCTGGCGTTTGTAAAGCCCATGCAGGCCAAAAGAAAATGGGACAACCTAAAAAAAAAGTCTGTACTGTAAAGTGAAATTATATTTGTTTGTTTTAATCATGAAAGTTAATAAAAGCACTTTTGCTGATGTTGTTAACTGCCATGAGTGATTTCCTCTGCCTTAGGATTGCACATGTCCAGGGTCAGGAGAAGGTGTGAGTGGGAAACACACTGCTGCAACTTGGCCGTGGTTTGTCCTCATGGAGGAGGTGTTGGGACAGAGCCATTCCATTGCACCCCCTGTCCTGGTTGCCTCCATCCCTGAGGACACACCAGGGCCAAGTTCAGCAGTGGGTGACCAGCAGGAGGAGGAAAGGAGCCAGAGCCAGCAAGAAGGAAGAGAGGGAGAGATGAAGAGTCATAGAGCTGATGAGGGAGGACATGAGATTACAGCGAGAGGCAGAGCAGAGGAAGACACAACGTCTGTTTACCCTTTTGGAAAGAATTGTAAATAGTATGTATGTAATAATAAATTAAATGAATTTGAATCAATTTAAAGAAATAGTTTAATTGTTTTTCATGTTATTTGTTTATTTCATGCATTTATCTATTTACAACATATGAATTTGTATTTTAATAATCTATAACATTTACAATCGCCGCTATTAAAGATCACAGATCACTCCAAGGTACGAACGCTGTCTTTATTCCCCACTGTTGTCCAGAACCACAACCACACACACACACACACGCACACACACACACACACACACACACACACACACACACACACACACACACACACACACACACACACACACACACACACACACACACACACACACACACACACACACACACACGTGATCCTTCCTATGTCTCTTCTCCTCCGTCTCCCTTCTCCCTTGGTAAATGGTAAACGGACTGCATTTATTGAGCGCTTTTCTAACCAGTGCGGCCACTCTAAGCGCTTTACAAGTCATGGCTCACATTCACCCATTCATCCACCCATTCATCCACAGACGGCGGAGTCAGCCATCAAGGAGACAGCCAGCAGGTCAGGAGCGGTCAGGGTTAGGGGGTCTTGCTCAGGGACACCTCCACAGGTTGGATTTGATAAAAGGAGGCGGGGAGCGAACCAGCAGCTTGTGAGATGACCGCTCTACCTCCTGATCTATACTGCCCCCCTGGTGTGTGTGTGTGTGTGTGTGTGTGTGTGTGTGTGTGTGTGTGGGGACCCCCTCCGAGAGAGACGGAGAGGTGGTCACGACGACCCCCCACATGAAGGAGCGTCACCACAGGGACCTTTACTGAGACTTTGTTAATACGTCACGTGGTTCGTTGGATAATGTCACGTGGAGGGAGTTGACGCTTATGTCAGCTTTGTACTGTGATTAAATGATATATGTACATTTTATCACATGACAAAGCTGATTAAAGCATCACTTATATATATTTATATATATATATATATATATATATATATATATATATATATTAAAAAACATACCACCCAATGAACTTACTGAATGAGTCCATTGAGATGTACTGGCTTAGGAGACTTGATGTAAATCTGTTCTACAGTCTGTGAAATAAACCAGTCGATGGAGTGAATGGGAAATCTCCTCCTCTGCTTGTTTTGTTGTTGATCAGATTCAAGTCTGCACTGTTTGGAGGAAAAGTGCGACCCCTGGTGGTCAAAGTAGATCGTTGTTTTACCTCTTCTACTGAATCCATATTGTACTGAGAATGTACATATTCTACTGAATATATAGAGTATATTCCACAGAAAATGTCCCCACGTTATTTCCATTTTTATTGAAATCAGAAAAGTGTTCAAACAAAATCTAAGATCAATGTTTTGTTTAACAATATATACAACATGATATGCAAATCAACCCTACAATAGTATAGAATGAAACCTCAAATAACATTCAGGAGAAAACAGACATTGAACAATATAGTATATGTAATCATGTATAATGGGTTTGATTTTATAAGAGAAAGGCTTATTATTATGTCTTCATTAATGGGGGTTTTACCACCATTATGTGGAAATGGAGAGGGAATGGAGAGAGAGAGAGAGAGAGAGAGAGAGAGAGAGAGAGAGAGAGAGAGAGAGAGAGAGAGAGACTATGGAATGCTTCTCCCCACTCCCTCCCACAGTAGGACATTCTAAAACACAATACTATAAGAATACTATACACAATAAAGTCAATAATGAACATAAAAAGAACAATAAAGTGATTGATGGATGATATGTGGATGTGATTGTGTCAACATGTGCCAGTTAATATCCATGTGACCATGGAAGAGACCCAAGCATGAACCCCACAGACCACAGCTTGTTGCCCCCGGCGACCACAGCTGGTTAGTAATGAGGTATTAATAACACCATTCTCCTCATCCTGTCTGTGGTCCATGAGGGACATTCATCACCACTGATGAAGATGTACAATGGACAGAGAAATGTTATAGCTAGCTCCAAGAGATGGGCTCTCTCTCCTTTTCTCTCTCTCTCTCTCTCTCTCTCTCTCTCTCTCTCTCTCTCTCTCTCTCTCTCTCTCTCTCTCTCTCTCTCTCTCTCTCTCTCTCTCTCTCTCTTTCTCAGATGTGGTGTATTCAATGTCACATGTCTTATAAAGCCACACCACCTAGGTTCCCGAATACACCACCTTGGTGTCACGGTTACAGTTGTTGGCAGGGGGCGTGGCCTAGCCACGTGCGCTGGTGGCGCACACACGCTCCTGTCAACAAACAATCACGTTGGTTGGCAGGGGCGTGGCCAAGCCACGTGCGCTGGCGGCGCACACACACACACACACACACACACACACCTGGACACAATCTCCCCGTGTAATTGTTCATCACCTCACCTGGGGTATATATACGTGGTCTTTCCTTTACCCCAGCGTGAGGTGGTTACTCTACAATGCACGTAGTTCTCCCGTCTGGTACCCATCGCCTGCCAACTACCTGCCGGTACTCCGCACCCGATACCCCCGGTACAGACTCCTCCCCCTGTCCCGGACTACCCGCCGGTCACCTGCCTGCCGGTACTCCGCGGATCGTCCTCCCCGTGTACCCTTGTGTTTTGTGTGTGTTTGGGAAATAAAGCCGTCTCGTATCACTCCACTTGTCGGCGTCTGCGTTCGGGGTCCAACCCACTCCCTCTCTCGTGAAAGAACGACCTCACCACCATGGACACCGGCAACTGCGACACATGGAGGATCATTATACAGACTATCGATGCCTATGGACGCGCCTTTGACCTGGCCCCGTTGGGCCCAGGCCACCTCTCGCTGGTGGACCAAGTGGAGCGGGAGCTGATGGATCACCGGTTGGTCGACCTGGGCCCCGGTGGGCTCGAGCGGCTGGGGCGTCTGGTCAATGCCCTGAGGAGCCGTGGCCCATCACGGGTTCGAGCGCTGCGGAGGCTGGAGAAGGAGTGGGCCAACGCGAGCCCCCGTCTGCTGACGCCGCGCCGTACCCGACTGACGACGTCAAGCGGCCCCCGTCTGCAGACGCCACGCCGTACCCGCCTGATGACGTCAAGCGGCCCCCCGTCTGCTGACGCCGCGCCGGATCCGCCCGACGACGTCACGCAGCCCCCGTCTGCTGACGCCGCGCCGGATCCGCCCGACGACGTCACGCAGCCCCCGTCTGCTGACGCCGCGCCGGATCCGCCCGACGACGTCACGCAGCCCCCGTCTGCTGACGCTGCGCCGGATCCGCCAGACGACGTCACGCAGCCCCCGTCTGCTGACGCCGCGCCGGATCCGCCCGACGACGTCACGCAGCCCCCGTCTGCTGACGCCGCGCCGGATCCGCCCGATGACGTCACGCAGCCCCCGTCTGCTGACGCCGCGCCGGATCCGCCCGACGACGTCACGCAGCCCCCGTCTGCTAACGCCGCGCCGGATCCGCCAGATGACGTCACGCAGCCCCCGTCTGCTGACGCCGCGCCGGATCCGCCCGACGACATCACGCAGCCTCCGTCTGCTGACGTCACGCAGCCCCCGTCTGCTGACGCCGCGCCGTATCTGCCCGACGACGTCACGCAGCCCCCGTCTGCTGAAGCCGCGCCGTATCCACCCGACGACGTCACGCACAAGCTGGAGCCTGGTCACCACTTCTTCTAAAGACTTCCATCTGGACACACACACACACACACTCCACACACACACACATAAACACACACGCCGTACCCGACTGACAACGTCAAGCGGCCCCCGTCTGCAGACGCCGCGCCGTACCCGCCTGATTACGTCAAGCGGCCCCCCGTCTGCTGACGCCGCGCCATACCCGGCTGACGATCTCACGCAACCCCCGTCTGCTGACGCCGCGCCGGATCCGCCCGACGACGTCACGCAGCCCCCGTCTGCTGACGCCGCGCCGGATCCACTCGACGACGTCACGCAGCCTCCGTCTGCTGACGCCGCGCCGGATCCGCCCGACGACGTCACGCAGCCCCCGTCTGCTGACGCCGCGCCGGATCCGCCAGACGACGTCACGCAGCCTCCGTCTGCTGATACCGCGCCGTACCCGCCAGACGACGTCACGCAGCCCCCGTCTGCTGACGCCGCGCCGGATCCGCCCAACGACGTCACGCAGCCCCCGTCTGCTAACGCCGCGCCGGATCCGCCAGACGACGTCACGCAGCCCCCGTCTGCTGATACCGCGCCGTACCCGCCAGACGACGTCACGCAGCCCCCGTCTGCTGACGCCGCGCCGGATCCGCCCAACGACGTCACGCAGCCCCCGTCTGCTAACGCCG
>CM051005.1:33229789-33307289 GCA_027704905.1 Muraenolepis orangiensis
GTCGACAGATCCCCCATCCAGTAAAGAATATTACGTGTGTTTGCTGCCCAATAATAAAATTGAACATTTGGCAAAGCCAGCCCCCCTGACCGCTTTGTCTCTTGTAAAAATTGCTTCCTAATCCTTGGAAGTTTGCCATTCTAAATGAATGCAGAGATCTGTTTATCTAATGTGTCAAAGAATTGTCTCGGTAAATAAACTGGGACGCACTGAAAGATATATAAGAATTTGGGCAGGACATTCATTTTAACAACGTTAACACGACCAATTACTGATAAAGGAAGCCTGTCCCATCTTTGAAGGTCTGATTTAGTACGCTCCAGGAGTGGTGTGAAATTTTTCTCGTATAGATTTTCATGTAAGCGAGTAACCTTGATGCCCAGATAAGTCAGATGATCCGCTACCACCTTAAATTGAAATGCCTCAAATGAGATCTCCTTAGCTTCACTGTTAACGGCTAACAACTCGCTTTTGTGCATATTCAATTTATATCCAGAGATACAGCCGAAATCTCTGAAAATGGTAAGAGCATGGGGAAGTTATACAAGAGCCGTACCTTTCACCTAGACCGAATTTTCCAAGAGAATAAAGCAAATAATCCCACTCCACCCTATCGAACGCCTTTTCGGCATCTAGTGACAGAGCAATCTCAGGTGTCGAAGATGAAGGGGTATATAAAATATTAAATAGCCTACGCAAATTAAAGAAGCCCTGTCTGCCCTTTACGAATCCTGTCTGATCCGGAGATATCATAGAAGGCAACACATGTTCTAATCTGAGAGCTAGAGTTTTAGACAGTATTTTACAGTCGACATTCAAAAGTGATATTGGGCGATACGACGAACATTGCAATGGGTCTTTATTTGATTTTAACAGAAGTGAAATTGTCGCTTGCTGGAGAGTAGGAGGCAGGCACTCCGAGTTGAAGGATTCCGAGTACATGTCCAGCAAGAGCGGAGACAGTTTGTCACTGAATACCTTAAAGAATTCCACCGGAAAGCCATCTGGACCGGGTGATTTACCAGACTGCATTGATTTAATAGCCAATTTGATTTCTTCTAAGGTAATATGCTGATCAAGTTCACTTCTGTCATCGTCCCCCAGAGTTGGAAACACCAGGTCCCCAAAAAATGCATCAAACACTTCAGGGTTTTTTAACGAGTCTGAATTATAAAGTTTAGAATAAAAATGTTGGAAACTCTCATTTATTATTTTAGGGTCCTTAGAGGCGTGTCCAGATTGGGTTTCAATTTCAGGGATCATACGCAAAGCTTCCGATTTACGAATTTGGTGAGCTAAAATCTTGGATGGTTTGTCCCCATGCTCATACCATGACTGTCTGGATCTGTGCATCAGCTGTTCAGTCTGCTTAGTGGAGAGTAAATTGAATTCCGTTTGTAAATTTAGTCTTTGTTTATAAAGGTCTGGAGACGGTGCCATTGAGTGCTGCTGATCCAGCTTCTTAATGAGAGCCGCTAATTCAGTTAAGCGCTTTTCTTTCTGCTTTCTAATAAACGAACAGTACGAAATTATATGGCCCCGTAGAAATGCCTTTAAGCTCTCCCAAATAGTGCCGAATGTTACATCAGCAGTCATATTTGTTTCCAGGAAAATGTCAATTTGCTGCGAAATATGTTGGACAAAACCGTTATCAGACAGTAATAGGGGACTGAGACGCCATGTGTAAACCGAGTGCTGGTTTGGAAAGTTGAGCTCTAGAGTGAGGGGACTGTGATCCGAAATTACTATACTATTATATGTGCAGGTCTTAACATTAGGAAACAGTTTTTGGTCAACAAAAAAATAATCAATCCGTGAATACGTTTGGTGAACAGGAGAAAAGAAAGAATATTGTCTAGCTAATGGAAAGAGAGATCGCCAAGCATCAACAGCACCGTATGACTCCAAGTACGACTTTAGAACCAAAGAGGACTTTGACATAACACAGGATCTTGTCGAGGATCTATCCAACATCGGGTCCATTGTGGTATTCATATCTCCCCAAGGATCAACTGATGTGTATCTATATTGGGCAAGGAGTAAAGGAATTTTTTGAAGAATGTACTATCATCCCAATTAGGGGCGTACACATTTGCCAAAATGAGAGGGGTATTATATAACGAGCCCACCACTACCACATAGCGACCCTGTGGATCAGTGTTTACACTTGAGACAATAAATGGCGTAGATCTATGAATAAGAATCGCGACACCCCGTGCTGTATTGTTAAACGTTGAATGGAATAATTGACCAACCCAGTTTCTCTTAATTCTCGAGTGGGATGCATTTCTCAGATGAGTTTCCTGAAGAAAAGCTATATTCACCTTGAGGTACAGAAGATGAGACAATACCTTATTACACTTGAGTGGACGGTTCAGTCCTCTGACATTCCAACTGATAAGGTTGACTTGGCAACCATTAACTTTCGAGGTTGTAGTGGAGGGTGTCACCATCCTGACTCACTGGGGAGAATATGAAAGACCCTGCACACGCGTTGCACAGGTAGACTGTATGAAAAAGAACAGTTGTATGATTTCAGAGCAAGAGAAGATGTGAAACAAAAACAAAAAAACAAACCAGAACACAGATAACAAAACATTGACCCCCCCTCCCCAATATCCCCCCATGTCATCTCTAAGACAACCAAAAAAGCCCAAGCTTTTGTAGCTTCTCTGGAGAACACAACACTCAATAGAACCCTGGTCCTACAATTAAAAGAATATTGTCCAAAGTTATACCCCATGCATTTGAACATTGCAACCAAACAACTACTCTCCACACACAAGATAAAAGTGAGAGCAAAATAAACAAATAATGTTATCAAAAAAGCAATATTATAAAAATAAGAGCACCTAAAAAAAAACAATAATAAATAAATTTAAAAAATAAATAAAAACTAAAATAAAAAAAATCACTACAATAATAAACCTTAATAATAATAAAACACAATATTGTACTTTTAAATTAAAAAATTAGAATTAATTATTATTATTATTATTTTTTAATTTTTTCCCCTCCCCTTATATATATAAATCCCCGCCCCCCCGGAATGTCCAACGAATGAAAACAAGCGCCTCTCAACGTGAGCGAACCGCCGCCCCCCGGAGTGTCAAAAGATGGAAAACAAGCGCTCCTCAACGTTAGCGAGGCAACGCCCCCCTGGATTTTCAAAGCCTGAAAACAAGCACTTCCCTACGTGAGAGAAGCGCCGTCTTCCAGGGCGACCCAATGAAAGAAAACGAGCGCACCAGGCGAACGTTAACCTTCTCCAACCCGGAAATTTAAAACATAAACATAAATAGCCGTTTCAGTAACCATACTGGTATGTCCACTGTTATTGACCAGTTGACGGCGAAGGCAACAGAGTGGAGTTTATGAACTAGAAATAACATTAGTCCCCCACGCTTACAACTGGACTATTATAGCATGCTAAGAGGGTATGGATGGCAGCACACGCATTGTAGGATGCATATTAATCTAAACATACCCTCTGTTCAACCTGGGGCTGGATGCCGGCTACATCTTGTTTGCGATGAAATCCTTCACAGCCTGCGGGGTGTCGAACATGTTCTCCTCCCCCTGGAAGGATACTCGGAGACGGGCAGGATATACGAGGCCATAGCGGACCCCTTCTTTCCCCCGGAGCAGCTTCTTCACCTCGATGAACTCAGCCCTGCGTTTACTCAGGCCAGCACTGAAGTCGGGAAATATCATGACCTGTCCGCCTTGGAACTCCAGCCGTCCCTTCTCCCTGGCTAGGCGAAGAACCTGCTCCTTCTCCTGGAAGTAGTGGAATCGTGCGAGGAAAGACCGTGGGCGACCCCCGTTCGCTGGTCCCGTTCGATGCGCGCGATCCAAAGTCGGTGGAGATTGTAAACCGCCGGGTCCCCCCAGGATTTCAGTAAGAAGGTTGGCAACAAATTTTGTGGGGTTCCCCGACTCCAAACCCTCCTTCACATGTAGAATGCGTATGTTGCATCTCCTTCCTCTATTTTCCAAGTCGTCTGTCTTAGCCTGCAGTATCTTGTAATTATCATACAACTGCTCGTATTGCTTCTCCATGGCTTCCAGGCGGGAGTCCAGGCAATTTAGCCCCTCTTCGTGTTCCTGTAGGGTGCCCTCGCAAGTTTCCAGAGCCGCTTTAAGTGGGGAGACCGCTCGCCTTATCTCCTCTCTCAGTGCGTTGTTCTCCTCGTGAATGACGGACTGGACTATGTTACGGATGGCTTTCAGTAAATTCTCGTCCACAGCATTGCCAGCATTAGCCGTCAGGTTGCTAGCTTGACTGGGTCCGGGAGTGGGTTTGACGGGTTTCGGGGGCATACTGTCTAAAATGTATTAACAAAAATAGTAAAAAATTGAAACAATGAGCTCTCTCTCGAATGTAAAAGAATAAAGGCTGTTCTGTCGCAAATTGACATGTTGTACAGCTTAATTATTATAAGGATTCAGGACCTCGTGGTTCTTGCGACTACTCCATAGCGCGCCCCTAGTCAAGTCTCCTCTTCTTGGCTCTGGTGGGACCCCAAGGGTAGCTTGGGGTACCACAATATATATATAGATATATGTATATATCTATATATATATAGATATATATCTATGGATATATATATAATCTGTGTGACCAATACTCTATCTGATCATCTCTACCTAGGAGACAGTTACTAAATAGGACCATCTCTAGGTCTAACTGGGAGAAAGATACTGTATAGGACCATCTGCAGGTCTAGCTGGGAGATAGATACTGAATAGGACCATCTCTAGGTCTAACTGGGAGATACTGTATAGGACCATCTCAATGTCTAGCTGGGAGACAGATACTGTTTAGGACCATCTCCAAGTCTAGATGGCAGACAGATAGTTTAGGACCATCTCCACATCTAGATGGTAGACATATACTATTTAGGACCATCTCCAGGTCTAGCTGGGAGACAGCTACTCCATAGGACCATCTCTAGGTCTAGCTCGGAGACAGATATTGTAAAGGACCATCTGTAGGTCTAGCTGGGAGACAGATATTGTAAAGGACCATCTCTATGAGAGAGAACAGCTGCAACACATATCTCCCGCTGTTTCAGTGAAACTGTCACGTTACGGTGGTTGACAGGGGGCGTTGCCAGGCCGCGTGCGCTAGAGGCGCACACACACGCACCTGCCAACCATTACCGTGGCTAATTGCCATTGATCTCACCTGGGGGCTATTTATACCGCGGCGTCAGTGAGAGACGTCGCTCGTTCGTACTGTGTGTAACCGGTACGCTACCAGTCCCCAGGTGACATTCATCCCTGGCTTTTGATCACCCTGCTACGGACTATCAGAGAGATAGCCCGCTCGTCTGCTGTTCCAGCCCCTCGTCGGTCCAGACGATCGACGCACCTCGACGCACCTTGACTTCCCGGTAACCCGACCCATCGCCTGTCCCAACTATCCCTACGTTTGCTACCTGTCGGCTCGACGCACCTTGACTTCCCGGTAACCCGACCCATCGCCTGTCCCAACTATCCCTACGTTTGCTACCTGTCGGCTTGACGCACCTCGACCTCCCGGTCCCAGATCCCTCATTTGTCCTGGAGATAACAATCGATTGTGTTCTGTGCTGAAATAAAACCCCTGTTCTCCCTTTTCTGGTCTCCGCAGGTTCATCCGGGATTTCTGTAGCGTCGTGGCTCCGCTTACTCGGCTCACCTCCACGCTCTCTCCGTTCTCCTGGACTCCTGAGGCAGGTGCGGCGTTTGCGCAGCTGAAACGTCTGTTCACCTCGGCTCCGGTTCTGAGGCATCCGGATCCGGCGTGCCAGCTTGTGGTGGAGGTGGACGCATCGGATTCCGGTGTGGGGGCCGTTCTTTCTCAACGTTCCACGGGGGATCGGAAGACGCACCCTTGTGCTTTTTTTCGAAACGGTTGTCGCCCGCGGAGAGGAACTACGACGTGGGGAATCGGGAGCTCTTGGCAGTGGTTCTGGCCTTGGAGGAGTGGAGGCATTGGCTTGAGGGGGCCGAACAACCGTTCGTGGTCTGGACAGACCACAAGAACTTGGCCTACCTCCGCACCGCCAGACGGCTCAACTCTCGACAGGCGCGGTGGGCGTTGTTCCTGGGGAGGTTCAACTTCACGCTCACCTACCGGCCTGGATGTCGGAATGTGAAACCCGACTCTCTCTCTCGCCAGTGGGACGCCGAGAGGGATCTCGTCGAGCCAGAGACCATCCTGCCTCCGGTGTGCGTGATTGGGGCAGTCACATGGGAGATCGAGGGTCTCGTCCGGTCGGCTCAGCTTACTCATCCAGATCCAGGTAATGGTCCCGCTAACCGGCTGTTTGTACCCGATCCAGTTAGGTCCCAGGTGCTGCAGTGGGCTCATTCCTTCCGTCTGACCTGCCATCCCGGCATTGCGCGGACCCTCCTTCCTCAGACGGAGCTTCTGGTGGCCTTCCATCTCCCGGGACACCCAGGCCTTTGTCACGGCCTGCACCGTCTGTGCACGCAGCAAGGCCTCACATCGACCTCCTGCGGGGTTGCTGCAGCCGCTGCCTATCCCTCGCCGGCCTTGGTCGCACATCGCCGTGGATTTCGTCACCGGTCTTCCGCCGTCGTCTGGTAACTCCACCATCCTCACCATCGTCGACCGGTTTTCGAAAGCGGTCCATTTTGTGCCGTTGCCCAAGCTTCCCTCGGCCAGGGAGACGGCGGACCTCCTGGTGCTGCAGGTATTTTGTCTGCACGGGATACCCCTGGACATAGTGGGGGCCACAGTTCGCGTCGCAGTTGTGGAAGGCGTTCTGCCAGGCTCTGGGGGCCACCGCCAGCCTCTCCTCCGGATACCATCCTCAGTCCAATGGACAAACGGAGAGAGCCAACCAGGACCTGGAAGCGGCTCTCTGCTGCGTCGCCGTGCGCCATCCATCTTCATGGAGTTCCCACCTCCCTTGGGTGGAGTACGCCCACAACTCCCTGATCAGCGACGCCACGGGGATGTCGCCGTTCCAGGCATCACTGGGCAATCAACCACCTCTGTTTCCCGTCCAGGAGGAGGAGATTGCGGTGCCGTCGGTACAGGCCCACCTCCAGCGCTGCGGCCAGATTTGGAGGACCGCACGGTCGGCACTCCTTCGTACGGCCGATCGGAACAGGCGTTTGGCATACCGTCGAAGGGTTCAGGCACCCATCTATCGACCAGGTTTGGCTCTCCTCCCGTGACCTGCCACTCCAGGTACAGTCCCGGAAGTTGGTGCCTCGTTACGTGGGACCTTACACGGTGGACAAGGTCATCAATCCGGTTTCAATAAGGTTGAGATTGCCGCCAGCCATGAAGGTTCATCCCACCTTTCATGTCTCCCTATTGAAACCTGTTTCTTCCAGTCCCTTGTGCCCTCCCACCGCACCCCCTCCCCCCCCCAGGATCATCGACGACCATCCCGCCTACTGTACCAGTACCTGGTGGAGGAGCGGAGTTGGATTCCACGGCGGAGTGTCCTGGATCTGTCCCTCATCCGCGACTTCCATCAGGAACATCCCAACAGGCCGAGTGGGGCGCCAGGAGGCACCCGTTGAGGGGGGGGTACTGTCACGGTTACGGTGGTTGACAGGGGGCGTTGCCAGGCCGCGTGCGCTAGAGGCGCACACACACGCACCTGCCAACCATTACCATGGATAATTGCCATTGATCTCACCTGGGGGCTATTTATACCGCAGCGTCAGTGAGAGACGTCGCTCGTTCGTACTGTGTGTAACCGGTACGCTACCAGTCCCAGGTGACATTGATCGCCTGTCCCAACTATCCCTACGTTTGCTACCTGTCGGCTTGACGCACCTCGACCTCCCGGTCCCAGATCCCTCGTTTGTCCTGGAGATAACAATCGATTGTGTTCTGTGCCGAAATAAAACCCCTGTTCTCCCTTTTCTGGTCTCCGCCTGCGTTCTGGGTCCAACCTCACCACACACCTCTGTGACAGAAACGAGGCATGATGGATCTGGAGCCCTCGTCGGGTCCTTGCGTTCTTGCTGCTTCGCCACCTGGTAACATTGTGTGTGTGTGTGTGTGTGTATGTTTGTGTGTCAACGTTTTTGACCTATGATGATCTAAGATCTACTAAGAATGGCTAGCAATTATATTGTTGACCATTTATGTAATTTGATTAGTAGGCGCAGTCCTGTCACAGGAGTGACCGGAGGGGAAAAACGTTGTGGCCTATTACAGCAAAGCACAGAGCAAAGCTGAGCACCGATATTGTGTCACTCGCAGGGAGCTGTTGTTGGTTGTAGTCTTTGCCATCCGACACTTTAAATATTACCTGTGTGGCCGCCCCTTCACCATACGCACTGATCATGCCTCCCTACAGTGGCTGGTGACATTCAAGCAGCCAGAGGGGCAGTTGGCTCGTTGGTTGGAGGAGTTGCAGTGCTACGAGTTCACTGTCACCCACAGTGCAGGAGAACCGCATGGAAACGCAGACGCACTCTATCACTCGCACTCACTCTAATCTCTCATTTATAACATCTGGAACAAAAATTTGGAAAACTATTTGTAATGGACAGTATATATAGTTACAAATAAGTAAACACATGTATAAAATATGTAAACGGAAGTAAATCAAATATATGTCTAAATGGAATATTTATTGTTGTATTCACAATTTTATAATGCTTAATTTCAATGCGAGGGCCAATGGAAAATCTCGCCTAGGGCTCCAACATTGCCAGGGCTGGCCCTGGCAATGTTGGAGGTCTCAGGCATGAGAAACACACATGGACGTTGTTTGGTGAACATGAACCCATGGCTGCAGTAAGAGTGTTTAAAAGGCCTTGTTTTCCTGTTAATGACAGTCACATACATCTCATTATGTGTATTGGGGACTGGAACCCTTAAGGACCCTTTTGTTGTACAAAATGGATGGAATACAAATAAAAATAACTTACATTTTTATAGCGCCTTTCAAGCGCCTTTTACAGATACAAATAAATAAAGTGAATAAATAATAAATACATATGTAGAGAAAACCAAGTGAACTGAGTAGTCAAAGTGTATGTACCTTCTGGTGCTTTAGGGACAGACCGATGGTTAAAGGGAGGGACACCAGGTCTTGGATGTGGTTCTGATTATACACATTCTGTTACACAAGGACACGTAGGCTACATGGTGCACAACAACCTATACTCAATGTGTATAGCACAGCCAGACGATTTAAACCCTTTGACACAAACCTAGTCTTTCACAATGAGAACGTAATATGACCTTACTTTTCCGTTGTATGATGGGAATACCCAGCTGTTGAATTTTTCCTAATGGAGTTTATTCCATTATGGACAGTCCAGGATTTAAACACAAGGCATTTATATTCCCCCACAAGCCAACATGGACACAGCGCTGAAGGAACTGTACGGGGCTATCAGCGAACAGGAGTCGGCACACCCCGAGGCTGCTCTCATCGTGGCGGGGGACTTCAACAAGGCGAACCTGAAGAAGGTTCTCCCGAAGTTCTACCAACACATAACGAGCAACACACAGGGCGAGCTGATCCTCGACCACTGCTACACCCCCTTCCGTGATGGCTACAAGGCCCTCCTCCACCCATCGTTCGGCAAATCAGACCACCGCTCTATCCAGCTACTCCCCGCCTATAGGCAGAGACTGAAGCAGCAACCGATCGCTGTGAGGGAGGTCCAATGCTGGTCGGACCAATCGGACTCTATGCTGCAGGATTGTTTTGATCGCGCTGACTGGCACATGTTCCGCGTTGCCTCGGACAATAACATCAACGAGTACGTGTCGTCGGTCACCGGGTTCATCAAGAAGTGCATAGATGACGTTGTTCCGACCAAGTCGGTTTGGATATATCCCAACCAGAAACCGTGGATTAACGGCGATGTTCGCGCTGCCCTACACGCGCGTAACGCCGCCTTTGGCTCCGGGAATACGGAGGAATGTACGAGAGCCCGTACGACCTCCGCAAGACCATCGTCACTGCCAAGCGGGAGTATAAGGACAGACTGGAAGATAAATTCAAGAGCCACGACGCGAGGGGTATGTGGCAGGGGCTGCAGATGATAACGAACTTCAGATGGAGAACCAGTTGTGTAGAGAACTCCTCTACCTCCCTCCCAGGAGAGCTAAATACTTTTTTTGCTCGGTTCGACGTGAACGGCAGCCCGCCGAAAGCCAGCGCTGCCTGAGGAGACCAGCCTGCTGAGCATCTCGGAGGCGGATGTGCGCCGCACCTTCAAGCGGCTGAACATCCGTAAGGCGGCAGGCCCCGACGACATCCCGGGCGGTGTCCTCCGAGCATGCACAGACCAGTTGGCAGGAGTCTTTGCAGACATCTTCAACCTCTCCCTGTCCCAGGCTGCTGTCCCCGTGGTCTTCAAGATGTCCACCATCGTGCCTGTCCCTAAACAACCCAAGGTAACATGCCTGAATCATTATAGACCTGTAGCCCTCACCTCGATTGTCAGCAAATGCTTCGAGAGGTTGTTCAAGGACTTTATTTGCTCCGTGTTACCTGCCACGCTGGACCCATGGCAATTTGCATATCGTCAAAATAGATCCACGGACGACGCAATTGTCATGGCCCTCCACACTGCCCTTTCCCACCTGGAGGGAAAGAACTGTTATGTGCGAATGCTGTTTGTGGACTACAGCTCAGCGTTCAACACAATAGTTCCTGCTAAACTTGACACCAAGCTTAGAGGTCTAGGCGTGCCCCCATCCACCTGCAGCTGGATACTGGACCTCCTGTCAGACCGCCGCCAGGTGGTGAGGATGGGCAGCACCACCTCAGAGCCACTGACCCTCAACACGGGAGCCCCCCAGGGATGCGTGCTGAGCCCTCTCCTCTACTCCCTCTACACCCACGACTGCATGGCTATGCACAGCTCCAACGTCATCATAAAGTTTGCTGACGACACAACAGTGATGGGCCTGATCGCCGGCGACGACGAGACAGCCTATAAGGAGGAGGTCGGATTGCTGGAGCAGTGGTGCCAGGAGAACAGCCTCGCCCTCAACGTCAAGAAGACCAAGGAGCTGATCGTGGACTTCAGGAAGCAGAGGGGAGAGCATAGCCCTATCTCCATCGACGGTGTTGCAGTAGAGAGGGTCAGCAGCTTCAAGTTCCTTGGCGTGCACATCTCCGAGGACCTCACATGGTGTGCACACCACACACGTGGTGAAAAGGGCCCAACAACGCCTGCATTTCCTCAGGCGTCTGAAGAAATTCAGCATGGGCCCCCGCATCCTGAGAACATTCTATAACGACACCATCGAGAGTGTTCTTACAGGGTGTATCACCGCCTGGTACGGGAACTGCACCGCACTCGAGCGCAGAACGCTTCAAAGAGTGGTGCGGACGGCCCAGTATATCATTGGAGCTCCCCTCCCTCCTGGATATATACAATCAGCGGTGCGTGGCCAAGGCCAAACGCATCATAAAAGACATTGCCCACCCCAGCCACGAACTGTACACACTTTTACCGTGAGGCAGGCAATACCGCAGTATCAAGTGCCGTACAAATAGGCTTAGAGATAGCTTCCACAGTCCGGCCATCAGGCTGCTGAACAAGGGCGTAAAGCATATAACAATGTATACTTTATTACATTGATTTATATATGCTTATTGATCTTTTTTGTGCCGATATATTGCATTTTATAAATTGCATTTTTTATTTTATTTTTATTTTTTTACTTTAAAATAACAGGAACATTTGGTCTGCTCCTTTTATCAACCAGGGCAAGGTTAGTAGGCTAAACCACACACACACACACACACACACACACACACACACACACACACACACTGAAACAACAGCCCCCTAGCAGTGGGGAGGACTAGCACACATCTGGCTGCCAGCCAGACCCCGGGTAGCTGTTGGTGGTCTCAGGCATGAGAAACACACATAATAATAATAATAATAATAATAATAATAATAATAATAATAATAATAATAATAATAATACACGTGGACGTTGTTTGGTGAACATGAACCCATGGCTGCAGTAAGAGTGTTTAAAAGGCCTTGTTTTCCTGTTAATGACAGTCACATACATCTCATTATGTGTATTGGGGACTGGAACCCTTAAGGATCCCCCTTTTGTTGTACACAACATGGATGTAATACAAATAAAAATAACTTTAATTGATATAGCGCCTTTCAAGTGCCTTTTACAGATACAAATAAATAAAGTGAATAAATAATAAATACATATGTAGAGAAAACCAAGTAAACGGAGTAGTCAAAGTGTATATACCTTCTGGTGCTTTAGGGACAGACCTATGGTTAAAGGGAGGGACACCAGGTCTTGGATGTGGTTCTGATTATACACATTCTGTTACACAAGGACACGTAGGCTACATGGTGCACAACAACCTATACTCAATGTGTATAGCACAGCCAGACTATTTAAACCCTTTGACACAAACCTAGACTTTCACAATGAGAACATAATATGACCTTACTTTTCCGTTGTATGATGGGAATACCCAGCTGTGTAATTCTTTCCTAGTGGAGTTTATTCCATTATGGACAGTCCAGGACTTCAACACAAGGCACTCCAGATAATTTGTCTCCCTCTAGTGGACATCTAGAACACTATCTGAGAACAATACTAACGTTTTCACACTGCACACTGCATTAGTTAGTGCACACACACACACACACACACACACACACACACGGGAGGCGAAACTCGTAGTCAAGTTTATTGCTTTGCATCCAAACTAGTTACTTCGGGATCTAAACTACCTCCCCAAGGTGGATTAGTTAATGCGCACTAGTTGGGTAGCGAATGCGCATTACTTGCCAGTGTGAAAGCAAAAGCGAAACAAAACTAGTTTTGCAGCGCCACGAATACCGTATTTAAGCCCAGTGTGAAAACGGTATACGAAGGTTCGCTTCAGACAAACAACATCAATAACACAAGAATAAAAATACAAAAATAACAGGAACATTTGGTCTGCTCCTTTTATCAACCAGGGCAAGGTTAGTAGGCTAAACTAGTTAAGGTAGGCCTTTTATCCGTGCCCTGGTACATGAAGAATGCAGACCCATAATTATAGCTGTAGGCAAGAGTCAAGATTTTTTCAAGAAGTTTGTTGCATACTTTCCCTTTCATTCACTTGTGAAAGTAGGTCAACTGCAAAACCCTGGAAACCCACACCCCACCCCTTTTCCAACAATATATAAGAAAACCCAGGTAGCAAAACCCAGAGTAGCACACACATACAGACCTAACAACACACTACACACTCGATACTCATTACTCAAGCTGTAAGTATGGGGATTATTTAAACATCATCAAACAATAAGGTGTACCGTTAGTATTACAGCAAATATTTTTTGTGGAATATTTCAATGTGTTTGATTTCCTAGGGATTTGCTCCGTTTAAAGGGTGTAATGCAGCTAATTGGTTGACGTGAGTTAACTGTTTCTCGTGTTTTTTCTCCTTTCTAGACATCTTCAGCCATGAAGTTGATCCTAGCAGGACTTTTCCTTCTGGCTGTGGGAACCCACGCAAAGTGGTACCACTTCCCGAAAGAGGCTTATCAAGGTGACACTTGTTCAGGAATTATAATATGGAATCATTTATAAAATTCATTTTGCACTTACTTTGGTTGATTATGTTAATATGAACCATTGATGTCAATACAATGACGATTGCCCCAAATGAATGATTGCATGTAGCTGAACATGCCACTGTGTTCCACCTGAGCAGGAGCTCGAGACATGTGGCGTGCCTACCGTGACATGAAGGAAGCCAACTTTAAGAAGTCAGACAAATACTTTCATGCCAGGGGAAACTACGATGCTGCCCAGAGAGGACCAGGGGGCCGATTTATGGCTAGGGTCATCAGGTAAACTCTCTTCAACTCTACCTGACATTTAGAAATATGGATTCATGTCAAATGATATTCAAATGAAAGGCGTTCATAACAATAACTGCTGTTGTCTATAACTGCTATGATGTGAGAGGGCATTGTCTGTTCTTTAAACATTGTATTTGCACAAACATTTATATGAAAAAGGCCTTTTTACATGTTGTGGTGTTCCTGGTGATCGAGTCAATGTTATTTGTATCGCCCCTTAATCAGAGTTACAGTCTCAAGGGCCACGTGTTTATGACAACACCCCCAAACCCCCATGTACAAGGAAACCAAAGAAAGAAAGAAATAGTCTAATGAGAATATCATTTGCGTGTGTGTGTGTGTGTGTGTGTGTGGTGCTGGTGGGTATCCTTCAGGTTTGAATATGTGTGTCATTGTTTTCTAGTGATGGCAGAGAGATTGTTCAGAAAATCACTAGACGAGGAAATAAGGACTATGCTGCTGACCAGGATTCCAACCGCTGGGGACGTAGCGGAGGAGATCCCAACGTCTGCAGACCCAAGGGGTTGCCTTCAAAATACTGAAGATGAAACCGTCTACCCAAGAAGATGCATGTTTTTATAGATAAAGAATGTAGAACGTAGCTGTTTGAGATTCATACTTTTCATCCTTTGCTTGCCTGTGGAAAACAAAGAAATTTGACCTGTTCATTCTAAGAGCAATTCTTAAATAACCTCTGCTTTTTATATACCTTGTTAGCTATTATGTCCTCACTGTGTTAAGCACAGCCAGACGATTTACATCTACAAGCAGGACCTTACTCTTCTGCACAACATGTGTTTGTTTTGTGGATTAAATATAGGTTAATATGGCATCTTTGTGTTTAACGTTTCTGTGTATTGTCCACTATGTTGTCACTGGCCAATGTTCCACATGAATGCAAATAGGCCTCATGTTTATCACCACCTAGTGGAATACAAAACATATATCGTTTTAATTTAGTTGCGGTCAAATGACCATCGACATTAATATTTTGATCGCGAAATACCCCCCCCCTCCCCCCCCCCCCACTTGGACTTCACAATGTCCAAGGGGGGGGGGGGGGGGGTATGTCGCGAACATTGTGTGTGGCTTTTTTTCAATGATGATACTGTCGTGAATCTGTGGGAATCAGAATTCCTTTATTTGTCACTCACGTTATTATTAACAATAATAATAATAATACAAATGATAAAAAATAATAATAATAAAATAAAATAAAAATAAACCTCATGGGTCACATCAAGAGGATTCTGAAATCATCTCGACCCCCCCTCGGGGTCCCGCGACCCCCACTTTGGGAACCCCTGCTGTAGACTGCAGTCACTTTATGCCTTATCTCATTTAGGAAGATAAGATTGTCGCAACCAATTTCCAAGTGTACCATAGTTGGTAAAGCAGTGTCCATGTAGTGAAGTAACAGCCCATCATCTTCGCCTTCGCCATTTTTACGTAAAATCCTACGTAGAAACAACGTAGCACTACGCTAGATCCCCTCTCGCTCCAGCCAGTAGACCTTCTAGCTCCCTATTGAGCTGTGGGGAAATCTGAAAGAATACGCCCATTGGCTACAAATCACTATATGATTGGTTGATCAAATTGTCAATCCAAACGTACGCTCTCATTCAGTCTAAGGGCCAAAGTCATCGGGAATACTTTGGTTGAAGGATATTCTTCCCAGCAACCCAGAAAAAGATCTGGGGTGGGTTTCCCGAAGCCTTCTTAACGCTACGTCGTTCGTAAGTTCCACCTTAAGCTGTACCTTAATGTCTCGCCGTGCTAAGTATACCTTCCGTAAGTGACACTTTCGTAGGGCAGGTCTGGACCTCTCTTAACTCTCACGATCGCGACCCCCCCCCCGTTGGACTTCATGACCTGCGGGGGAGCCCCGAAATATTGCGCAACACCACTGCCTGACATATCTAATGTTACATATTGTAGTGTATTTTTATACCCTTATTATTAGATTATTATTATAATCTAAAACACTGTCTTTTGATCCTCTATACATTGCAGTAGGTGGCTACAGCATAATCTGCTGGTGGACCCCAAGGCCCACTAGGACATAGAGATGTGTTGAGATGTTCCAGATGTGTAGGTGTTGGTGTGCCTTCAGGCCCTTATAAGGGTGCCTTTAGGGGGTTTTCAACGGTATCCTACGGGATGTAACATGAGTTATAGCCGTAGGGAGTAGTGCCGTGGGGGACGTTTGACCAATAAGAATTAAGTGTTGTACAAGCCACGGAATGTGTGAAAATGATATACTGGGTAATAAGGTGTAGTGTATTTTTATACACTAAGTATAAAACTAAAGCGCTATCTGTGATATATGTATACATTGTAAGGACCATGCATGTTGAGGAATGCGACCCCCTGATTGCCAGAGATAAGACCAACAGGCATTGCCAAATACGACCCCCCTTGGGGGTTTGAGCCATAAACTTGTGACGTGACGATGACCACCGTGACCAACCAGGATACTGGTTGTACCTCTCAGACCAATAGTATTAAGTTGATGTTTGTTACTTTGACCACTAGGAGTAGTGGATGTTTTATGATGCTATTGTCTATCTAATGTTTGGTAAAGGAGCGCGTCGCCAGTTCTGTGAATTGGCACGGCAGGCTCCATCTCGCTGCAGCAGATGCTTTCATTTGATGCTTTGTTCAATAAACACCTTGAACTTAGTATCCGGACCTCTGAGAAAGATTCTTATTCCACCGAGTAGAAATTATATATATCTAATGTTAATTTCTTGTTGGTGCGCTTTTATTGAAATTGTCAGCCAATCAGAGAGAATTGTGAACTACACCAGTTGGTGTATGTGATGGGGCTGCTGGTTAATCAACCCTAATTGCAAAGTTATTTAAGGCACCATGACAATGATGTAAAAAATATTTAAATCAACCTTTTCTTGCCAAATAAGGTGTACTGGTAGGTGGCGTAATTTGCTGAGGTGGTGTAGCGGGAAGAGGCTTGATATCACAATCTGAGGTGGCGGGCTCGTGCCACCTGTAGGCAATCATTAGATTTACGGTTTGATAATTGAGTTTGTAAGTTTTAAATTCTATGAATATGTTCTCAGTCATGATAAATGCAATATTCTTTTGTATTCCTGCAGTGTTTTATTGATAAAGAACACCACATCCTCTCATAACGCGGTGAAACAGTCGCTACCTGGAGTGAAAAGTCGATTCTCGAGTCATCGATTTCAGCACAACGTCGGACGTAAGAAGGTATACCTTAAGCAACCGCCTAAGGGATAGTTCGGGGAACACACGTAGAACAGTAAACAACTTTAGTAAGGTATACCTTTCAAGTCTTCGTAACACGCTAAGAGACAACGTTATCGGGAAACCCACCCCTGATTGGTTGCAACACAAAACCACTCATATGCGTAGTGCATGGACCGAGAAAGACAAACAAATCAACTTAACACTGTAATATAACAGATAACAACACAGATACCATTCTCATTTATTCATTTTATTCAAATTAGATTAAATTAGATTAAATTGTATTACATTTTATTAATACAATTAATTCGATTTTTTTGTTTCATCTGAGAGTTCCAGGGTCTTCTCTGATTACCTTGAAGGCCCTGACGCTTCACCACTGGTGTTATGTTCTGTCTTTCTTAATGCAAGGACCAATAACTCATGTCAATTGTATTTGTATAGTCCACAGTTACAGTTTCAAAGGGCTTTACAGGCCACATATTTACAACCCCCCCCCCTTAACCCTAGACCTCCCAAAGGACAAGACAAAACTACGGCTAAATAATAATAATAATGTAATGAGAGCTGAGGGGCACTCCTAGGAGCCAAACTATAGCGTAGTTAAAAGGTTTTAAGTTTAGATTTGAATATTTCAGCAGAGTCTCAGCTGCTGACCAGAGGAAGCTAACTGATGGAGGAGATCCCAGTCGCTATACAGACCCCTGGACGAGTGCTGAAGAGGAAACCATCTACCTGAGGATACAATGTCAATCATGTCTGCAGTCATGGCAAATAACCAAATGAAACAAATAATGGTTCATCATTGACATGGCTGTTTCAATACATTTAAATTGTATTTTCTACTACATATTTTGATAATAATACTAATGATATATATATATACTGTTTACATATAAATAATGTCTAAAGCTATTGAATGAGCATTGTGTTCACACAACTCACTTCATGTAAAATAAGAAAATAGAATAGGATCTGTAAAATGTGTTTGCAGCCATATTGATTAACATACCAACACAAACACATAATTCATCCCCCCAACTGAACAAAAAATAGGGCAATCGATTTTTTTAATTTGATTTGTGACTGTGATCCTTGTTCAACTGGTAAACACACACCTGATTTGAATCGTCCTTGGTCTGCCATCTTGTCTGATAAGATAGATTAGCCTGGTATCAGATACATATATGTGTATTTTCACGGTACAATTGAAGGGTTTCTTACCTAATGTCCTGAACGCATAAGCAGTACTACATGTACTACCGATGGTCTTTTGCAGACATCACCTGCCCAGGAGTGGGTGAGGGATTTGGTACGGCAAAACTCATCCTCTCACTGCCAGGCTGGACAAGTCATGTGGAACCGACAGCATGTCATTATGTTGTTGTGTAACGGTCCGCTGGAAAGAGAACACTACCAGAAAACATCTGCTAGTTACTTTAATAGTTACTTCAATAATGTTACCCTCATCAGTATTGCTAGTAAAAAATATATATATTTAAACACTGTATATATTATTATTATTAGTATAAATGTATTGTCATTGCACAGCACAAGTACAGTACATTGAAAATAATTTAGCATCTAACCAGAGTGCAAATGTTACAGTAAAGTGCATAGTAATATCATTTACAGTTTAAATTGACAAAACAGTCGACTAGGTATGTGGGATATGTAAGTGGGATACGAGCATAATAATTGGTATATATATATATATATATATATATATATACATATATATATACAGGTAAGTAAGTATTTAACAGGTAGTGATCAGGGGTATGCAGTTATTGAAAGCAGGATAAATATATATAAATAAATGTATATACAAGTGAGTATATGTTCTGCCAAAAGCAAATCATCTCTTGATTCAGAAGACGTATTTGGTTGAACCCATAGTTCGTGTCGCGTGTTTGGTGTGTGTGCCTTTTGCGTTTTAGAGGAGTTGATGGAGCAAACCGACCAGGAGATGGCGACCTGGGGCTGATGACGGCGGCTGCGCTGAGTGGCAGCTCTGAGGGCGGGGCAGCGTATGCAACGCCAGGTGCCCCTGATCAGCTGATGAGCTCCAAGCCAGGTGGCAATCATGACGTCCGGAGCCGGGACTAAAAGAGAGCTTGGAAATGGTTGTACGACAGAACGAGCCAGAAACGAACCACGACAACATGTCGAACGGACCACGGATCGCCGACGCCTCGCACGGGGAACAGCAGCCTGGTTGGACCGACCGCGGATCGCCGACGCCGAACGCCCGCACGGGGGATAGCAGCCTGGTTGGACCGACCGCGGATCGCCGACGCCTCGCACGGGGAATAGCAGCCTGTGGGGACCGACCAGTTGCCACACTGCCGACCGTAAACGTTGCAGTACGGGTGAGCTGTCGTTGCGGGCTTACCGTACCAGTGGAGAGGACGCTTGAGAGTGCGCCAGGTTAGCCTGACGCTAGGTATCCCCACTGGGGGTTTGTTTTTACGCAGCTGGGGAGCAGAGACATTTCCTTTTTTTTTGGCCGATGACTAACACTGTTGCGCCCTAGGCACTTCGTTCCCTGTTTATGGGGTACAGGCCGCATAGTGTAGTTAGCTTAGTATAGCTGTGTTAGGGACAGGGTTAGGGGAAGGGGGGCTTGATCCATAGGCCTACCGCCCAGATAGGGCCACGTCCCCAGTATCAGTAGTACCCCCCCCCCCCATTTTAAGAACACGCGTGTAGTTGGTTTATTTTTCCTTGGTTGCAGTGTCACCCCTACGTGTGTAGTGTGCCTGATTGTAGGGTGACCCTGAATTAATAGGGCACGTGTGTAGTTGGCTAAGAGCCCTTATTTTTTCCTTGGTTGCAGTGTCACCCCTACGTGTGTAGTGTGCCAGTTTGTAGTGTCACCCCTACGTGTGCAGTGGACCACCTGACGAGGGGGGGAACCGGATAGCGGGGGGGAACTAGCAGGGTGGGGAGACCACCGGGAGCAGGGCCCCTTATAGCCTAGCCTGTAGTCCCAGAGGCAGCCCCACGCACAGTGTAGTTTTATAGGTTTAGTAGTACTGTAGTTTATGAATTATATTGGGAACCCCCTATGTGTTTAATAAAGATTTTTATTCTTTTATTCACCGCCTCCGTGCTTGCTTGTTGGAGTGATATTGGAGATCGGTATGGTAGCTAGCCCACTGGAGAGTGTATCCTATGTAGCTACCCGCTTGCACTGTGTTGTTGCATGGGTTAGGACATTCTCCGTGGTGCACTAGTGACATTCGTCTTGTCTATCTTTAGCAACTCTCGCTGTCCCCATAGCAACCAAAGATGAATTATTGACTGGCTAATGCTAACTGCTGAATAACTGACCTGCCCCTAAGACTATTAGCATAGTGTTGATCTATGTACCGTACCAATCTAGGTCTAAATCTGGAGGATTGAATCCTCTTTATTGGTACACACACAGTGAAATTAGTTTCTCTGCATTTAACCCATGCTAGTATTAGGAGCAGTGGGAAGCTATTTTCTATACAGCGCCGGGTAGCAGTGAAGGGGTCTGGGGCCTTGCTTAAGGGCACCTCGGCAGTGCCCTGGTGTTTCGGGGACTTGAACCAAGCCCCAACCCACTGAGCTACTGCTGCAGCCCGGAAGACACATTCATGGCTGGAAGAAAAGGTGGAGGAAACAGAGGCCAATACACACACACACACACACACACACACACACACACACACACACACACACACACACACTGTTAGGATGCTAGGAGTTTGACTTCAACACCTCTACGTGGGAGTGATTTAACACCCTGAATTATATCCACCATATAATAACATTGTGAGCTTGGCATGAAGCACAGCAGCTCTCTCTCATGAGTCTTTGGAGGCTATTTGCTTCCTCAGTTGTAATGATGAAACCTGAGAAAGTCAATCTGAAATTCTCTGAAGGCTGGAATGAATCAAATAAAATATGGATTATGGTGCTGCCTGGTGATTTGGTTACAACGATGACCCATTTCATACTTTTAACTCCTACTTCTCTGGATAGAGGCAATCTTTGTTAAATCTTCCTCATTTACATACCTTTATGATATGATAAGTCATGTATTATTTAGAATACTTTTTGCTAGGTGTTACGGCTGCCCTAGTGGAACCGGCCTGTAACACGGATGCTGTCCTCCCCTCTACTGGGTTATCCACAAACAGAGATTGAACTAAACTAAACTGAAATGCTGGCTGGCCTATCAGCGTGGACCAATCAGGGACCACACCCACACAGGCAACACATGAACTAATCAATCAACCAATCAATTCTCACAGGTCAACATGCTAGCGCCCCAGAAAACATGAACACAGGGAGGGACACAGACTTATAACTTATAACTATGACCAAGGGTCAAAACATACGGTTCGGGCAAGCAAACTTAGTGACCACGAAACATGTCAAACTGTGTTTTAAACCAGAAAGAGTTTTACAATATAACGCTAATGTCTTTCATGTAGTCTTGATAGGCAGGTAGGTTGGTAGGTACATACGTAGGGAGGTTGGTAGTGTTAGTGACCCATCTATCAGAATCAGGAAGATGATATCCAATATGAATCATTCAGGATTAATGTAATTGTCATATGTGTTTACACTCTGTCCCTTTAAGCAACAGGTTTTGCTTCCGGCTACGTCACCATATAAGCGGCACCTGCGACAAGCCGGCCGGTGTTGAACAAAGCACGAGTGTAATTGTCTGTATGAAGTTGCGATACAAAGAAAGACCGCAAGCAGAAACCTCCTTGTGATAATTTCACGACATGGTGTCAGAAGTGGCCAGTGAGTCACCACGCTGGAGGAATGGCGAAGTTTAACCCCCCATCAAGTTTTTCTTTTGACAAACCTACGGAGTGGCCGGAGTGGAAGCAACGTTTTCAACGCTATAAGACTGCGACCAAACTGGATAAAGAAGGCGGACAGGTGCAGGTGAGCTGTCTAATTTATGCCATGGGCAGCGAAGCGGAAAACATTTTCAAGTCTTTTAAGTTTGAAGATGAAGACGATGAGAATGACTTTACTACCGTTGTGGGAAACTTTGATGACAATTTTTTCCCACGGCGGAACGTTATCCACGAAAGGGCGTGTTTCTTAGTCATACGGGGAAATCGGATTGTTGTTCCAAGGGCATTGAGAGAGGAGATTCTCCAGAGGATACATGACGGACACCAAGGGCTCACAAAGTGCAGAGACAGAGCCAGCTCATCAGTTTGGTGGCCAGGGCTCTCAACAGAACTAAGGAACACTGTGATGTTGTGCCAGTCTTGTCAGGAACAGAAGCGGTCCCAGCAAAAGGAGCCGCTCATCTCCACGCCACTGCCTGATCGGCCTTGGGAAAGGATTGCCCTGGACCTCTGTGAACACAAAAAGCTAAACTACCTAGTGATCTCGGATTACTATTCCCGGTTCCTGGAGACACTACACCTGCCGTCCACAACCACCACTCAGGTTATTCAACGAATGAAAACAACCTTTGCTAGGTTTGGAATCCCGGATGAGGTGGTGAGCGACAAAACGGACCTCAATTCTCGAGTGGAGAATTCAAGGAGCTGGCAAGACAGTTAGACTTCAGACACGTCACGTCAAGTCCCCACCATCCTCAGGGGAACGGTCATGCGGAGCGAGCGGTACAAACCGCAAAGAGAATCCTCCAGCAGGACGACCCACTAATGCAGGGGTGGGCAATTAATTTTCCCAAGGGGCCACATGAGAACCCCGAGCTGTGTTGGAGGGCCTAATCAACATTAAGTTAACTTAATTCTGCTCAATATTAATTTTCTCCCATTGTAAAAAGCAGTACATTGTATATTTTGATTAGCTGCTACTGGTTATTCTCTTACAATAAATATATGAAATTGTGGAGTGGGTCGAATAAGAAAATACTCCTAAAGAAGTAATAAACAGTAAAAACATCAATCATTACATCAGTATTTTATTTTTAACATGTTACAAACCACAATACACAAACCAATACTGAAAAGGTGTTTTACACTATGTTAAAGATAAGCAATTAAAGAACTTTATACAAAAAGCAATACGTGCTTTTGATGTTTTTCAATGCATGTTTTTCAATGCATCAGACTAATCCAGTCTGTCTTGGGATTGAACAAGTGCACTGAAATCTGGTTGAATGTCTGAGGTAGATATTGGAAGGACAGCTGAGAGGTGATCATCAGTGATAGAGGACCTGTATCTGGATTTGTTGAACTTCATCACTGAGAATGTCTGTTCACAAATGTAAGTAGATCCAAAGAGGACCAGAATCTTCTCAGCATGTCTCCTCATGTGTGGAAAGTTCTCCTCTTTCAGGGAAGAGTAAAACTCAGGCAGTGAGACTGACCTAAAGTGCTCTGACAGAAGTGTGTCAGACTGTAGGTCAATTAGTTCAAGCTGAACATCACTGGGTGCATCATCCACATTGCATGTAAATGGGGAAGAAATCATGTGCATTTCATTCTCAGCTGTTTTAAAGTCTTGAAATCGCCTTGAAAACTCACTATGCAGTGCTTCTAACATGGATGAGTACCTGTGGAGGTGATGAGCTGATGGTGTGGCTTCCTTCAGTGTTTGAAAGTGGGTGAGAATGTTGTCCTTCATTTGGCTTGAGTTAAGCTGCAACTTTCTCATGAAAGCCTTCACTGCACTGTACATTTCATGCCCAAAAAGGCCCTTGCATTGCAGCTTGACATTTAGTTCATTCATTAGTGCAGTCACATCTACAGCAAAACCAAGGTCTGCCATCCAGTCTGCATCTGAAAGCTGTGGGACGACATTACCTTTCTTCACACAGAAGTCTTGAATCTCTTCTCTCAGGTCCCATACAACAAATCACTCCCTGTTGTTCTCACTTTCATTGAATGCATGGCTGCCAGCTCCTCCGTGATTTTGAAATCCGTAGTTATCCCACGTAAGAAGATGAGTAGCTGGGCAGTGTCACGTACATCGCAGCTCTCATCCAAAGCCAAGGAAAAAAAGCCAAAATTGACCACTCTGTTCTGCAGCTGAAGCTCAAGATTCCCCGATGTCCTCAATCCTCCTCGTTACAGTGCGTCGGGAGAGGGCCACATTGTCAAATGCCTCCTTTTTCTCCGGGCATATTATTGCTGCAGAGTGCAACAAACACTCCTTAATAAACTCTCCATCAGAAAACGGTTTACTTTTTCTAGCGATTTTGTGGGATAAGACATAACTTGTCTTGACAGCTGCATTTCTGGATGTGCAATGTTTTGTAAAAAGTCCTTGTTGGTTTTGCAGCATAGTCATCCGACTCATTTGCCCGCTCTTCATCAGACAAGTTCTTGTATTTCTCTGCGTGTTTAGTCACATAGTGATGACTCAAATTGTAATCCTTGAACACAGCGACCTGTGTACCACAAACTAAGCACACGGCTTTACCTTTGACTTCTGTAAATAAATACTGAGCAGTCCATGTCTTCTTAATGAATACTGAGCAGTCCATGTCTTCTTAATGAATACTGAGCAGTCCATGTCTTCTTAATGAATACTGAGCAGTCCATGTCTTCTTAATGAATACTCCAGTCCATGTCTTCTTAATGAATACTGAGCAGTCCATGTCTTCTTAATGAATACTGAGCAGTCCATGTCTTCTTAATGAATACTGAGCAGTCCATGTCTTCTTAATGAATACTCCAGTCCATGTCTTCTTAATGAATACTGAGCAGTCCATGTCTTCTTAATTGTGACGTTCCACATATGGTCCCATAGTGGGCGCTGTTATCCTGTGTCCTGTGTGGGGTGTCTTCTTCTGTTTCCAGATAGACCACCAGGTGTACCCAATGTTGTTAATTGTCCTGGAGACAATAAGATCAGCCCAGGGTCATGGATCTCGCTCTCTTTCTCGTCGACCAGCAGCCATTTTAGTTGTGGTTATCATTTTCTCTAATCATTATTTCAATCCAACCTTTTCTGTAATATAACATTCTTCTTTCTTCATTAAATATACTATTAATGATAACCATGTGTGGTCTCCCTCTTTGTTGCATTGTCAAGAGCCAGGCAAGCGTAACAAATTGGGAGCTCGTCCGGGATTGATTTTGGTAAGAACGATATTCTATCCCTTTTCGTGGTTAAGATTCGGGATTGAATTATTGGATGTGTCCAACTCTATATTGGGGGACTCGCGTGGTTATTGTTTATAGTTATTAGGTTTTGGTTGGATTGGATTTAATGTATTTAGTATATTTGGTATGTTGGTTTGGGTGCTGGTGACGAGGGGGAGCTGGCCGTCCGACTGTACTGACAAGGACGTAAAACTTGGTGTTGGCTGTGATCTTCCGCTGGAGTTTGGTGAGTGCTGTGTTCTGTGCAAAGCAGAGAAGGTTAGGTAGGGCGGGTGGTTTAGATACCATCAGAGCTATACGTGAACCCCCGTGCTAGAACCAGAAGCGCTTAACGCTTGTTTATTGTTTTCGGTTGTTAATTTTGGTGTGTTGAACGCGGGGGCGCCACCAGGCATTTGCCGGGTGGAAGAGTTGCATGTGAACGCACTGAAGACTAGCTGAGTGGTTAGTTAGTTATTGCTAGGAGTTAGATACGGGGCAGCTCTTACGAGGTATGTTAGTTACTTTTCTGTTTTGTATGTGTGCACAGTAACTTGCTTTAAATGGGCTGAAGATTATGGCTGATATGGGAGTAGCCGGTGAAGGTAGAAGAGTAGCCGGTGAAGGTAGAAGAGTAGCCGGTGAAGGTAGAAGAGTAGCCGGTGAAGGTAGAGTAGTAGCCGGTGAAGGTAGGAGTAGCCGGTGAAGGTAGATGAGTAGCCGGTGAAGGTAGATGAGTAGCCGGTGAAGGTAGATGAGTAGCCGGTGAAGGTAGATGAGTAGCCGGTGAAGATGAGTAGGTGGTGAAGGTAGGTGAAGCCGGTGGTGTTGACCACAGTGAATGGGGTATCTCCATCCACTCCTGTGGTGGCAGCAGGGTGGGAGGAGGATGTGAGTGGGCCTGGAGACGGTGTTTTGCGTCCTCGGCTCAAGAATTCTGAGATGTTGGCTGATGTATCAGTTCTGTTTGGTCATTTGACTGAGAGAAACTGTAGAGAGTTAGAGGGGTTGCTTGTTGCATTTCCCTCATTGTTTTTGGATACCCCTTCTTGCACCCACTTAGTGCAGCACGACATAGACGTTGGGGAGGCGAAGCCGATTCGTCAGCGGTTCTATCGAGTCCCTCTGGAGAAACGCCGCCGCATGGATACTGAGGTTCAGTATTTAATAGATAACGGGCTGGCTGTTACTTCAAACTCCAGTTGGGCATCACTGTGTTTGTTGGTAGGAAAACCAGACATGCACAGACTATCAAAGTTAATAATGTGACTAAACCTGACTCATTTCCTTTGCCCAGGATGGAGGACTGTTAACTAACTCTCTCTCTCTCTCTCTTGCTCCTCCCTCCTTAAATAGAGCTTTTCACCGGTACCAGGAATTGCTGGAGGGTGGGCAGGTTGAGTTGGTCAGACCGTGTGGTGGAGATCCCCAGTTCCTCTGGCCGGATGGAAGTATTCCCACAATCATTATAATTTGTATTTTTGATTATTAGTTGTGCTGAAAAATTGGGGACAGATTTCACAGAGACCTTTTTGGTAGGCCTCTGTTTTAAGGGGGGGGATGTGACGTTCCACATATGGTCCCATAGTGGGCGCTGTTATCCTGTGTCCTGTGTGGGGTGTCTTCTTCTGTTTCCAGATAGACCACCAGGTGTACCCAATGTTGTTAATTGTCCTGGAGACAATAAGATCAGCCCAGGGTCATGGATCTCGCTCTCTTTCTCGTCGACCAGCAGCCATTTTAGTTGTGGTTATCATTTTCTCTAATCATTATTTCAATCCAACCTTTTCTGTAATATAACATTCTTCTTCTTTCTTCATTAAATATACTATTAATGATAACCATGTGTGGTCTCCCTCTTTGTTGCATTGTCAAGAGCCAGGCAAGCGTAACATAATGAATACTGAGCAGTCCATGTCTTCTTAATGAATACTCCAGTCCATGTCTTCTTATTGAATACTGAGCAGTCCATGTCTTCTTAATGAATACTCCAGTCCATGTCTTCTTAATGAATACTCCAGTCCATGTCTTCTTAATGAATACTCCAGTCCATGTCTTCTTAATGAATACTCCAGTCCATGTCTTCTTAATGAATACTGAGTAGTCCATGTCTTCTTAATGAATACTGAGCAGTCCATGTCTTCTTAATGAATACTCCAGTCCATGTCTTCTTAATGAATACTCCAGTCCATGTCTTCTTAATAAATACTGAGCAGTCCATGTCTTCTTAATGAATACTCCAGTCCATCTCTTCTTAATGAATACTGAGCAGTCCATGTCTTCTTAATGAATACTCCAGTCCATGTCTTCTTAATGAATACTGAGCAGTCCATGTCTTCTTAATGAATACTCCAGTCCATGTCTTCTTAATGAATACTCCAGTCCATGTCTTCTTAATGAATACTCCAGTCCGTTTATCACTACAGGGGTCAGTCCAGCTGATGGAGGAAAATCAGAACGACACTCCCTACACTGGTGAGGAATCTTCGACCCAAGTGGCCCAACAGGAAGACTGTAAAGCAAAAGGATGCTGACGAGAAGGCCAAACAAGCCTTCTACTACAACCGCCACCATGGGGCCAGGCCTTTACCACCTCTACAGCGAGGAGACATGGTCCACACCAAGCAGGATCAGGAAAAGGCTTGGACGACACCAGCGGTGGTTTTGAAGGACGAGTATCACCCCAAGGTCATACCTCATCAACACACAGGGAGGAGCGGTGCTGCGGCGGAACCGTCGCCATCTCCGGACGGTACCAACGCCTCATCCTGCCCAAACCGACTCACCTGCAGCCGCAGGGAGTACTGGGGTGGTTCCCCAGTCTACCAGTCCAGTGACTGGTTGTCTGAGTTCTGTTGTCAGACCTATTGAGACAATAGAATTTAAGTTAAAGGTAAGGCCAAAATAAACATTATTTGTTACAGTTATTGACTGTTTACGTGCAACTGGTTTTGTTTTGAAAACGTAAAAAAAAAAGGGAGATGTCATATGTGTTTACACTCTGTCCCTTTAAGCAACAGGTTTTGCTTCCGGCTACGTCACCATATAAGCGGCACCTGTGACAAGCCGGCCGGTGTTGAACAAAGCGCGAGTGTAATTGTCTGTATGAAGTTGCGATACAAATAAAGACCGCAAGCAGAAACCTCTGTGTGATCATTTCAGTACAGTAATGTATTTGCATCACATCATGTATTACATTTATTTATCCTATCTATCCCTGAAATAATGTATCAAAGTGCAATATGAGTCTGAACTTCCACACTACTCCATTATATATATATATATATATATATATATATATATATATATATATATATATATTCTGTACCAATACTCTATCTGATCATCTCTACCTCTGAGACAGTTACTAAATAGGACCATCTCTAGGTCTAACTGGGAGACAGATACTGTCTAGGACCATCTCCAGGTCTAGCTGGGAGACAGATACTGAATAGCACCATCTCTAGGTCTAACTGGGAGACAGATACTGTATAGGACCATCTCTAGGTCTAGCTGGGAGACAGATACTGAATAGGACCATCTCTAGGTCTAACTGGGAGACAGATACTGTATAGGACCATCTCCAGGTCTAGCTGGGAGATAGATACTGAATAGGACCATCTCTAGGTCTAACTGGGAGACAGATACTGTATAGGACCATCTCCAGGTCTAGCTGGGAGACAGATACTGTTTAGAACCATCTCCAAGTCTAGATGGCAGACAGATAGTTTAGGACCATCTCCAAGTCTAGATGGCAGACATATACTATTTAGGACCATCTCCAGGTCTTACTGGGAGACAGATACTGTCTAGGACCATCTCCAGGTCTAGCTGGGAGACAGATACTGAATAGGACCATCTCTAGGTCTAGCTCGGAGACAGCTACTCTATAGGACCATCTGTAGGTCTAGCTGGGAGACAGATATTGTAAAGGACCATCTCTATGAGAGAGAACATCTCCCGCTGTTTCAGTGAAACGAGGCATGATGGATCTGGAGCCCTCGTCGGGTCCTTCCGTTCTTGCTGCTTCGCCACCTGGTAACATTGTGTGTGTGTGTGTGTGTATGTTTGTGTGTCAACGTTTTTGACCTATGATGATCTAAGATCTACTAAGAATGGCTAGCAATTATATTGTTGACCATTTATGTTATTAGATTTTTAGAATTGTTATTTTTACCATGTAGCCATTTTGCTGAATTGTTTATACAATATCAATATCAATAGAAAAATATCATGAAATTCAATATTTAGATTGGGATGCAGCCCTTGCCATTAGGATGTTTTTGGACCCCTTGGCCTAATTCACCACCAAGCCCATTGAGTGAGAACAATGTAGCAGCTTCTCCCGAGAGTTAGCATGGGTGAAGACAGATACAGAGAGATAAAGAGAGAAGAGAGAGAGCTATATAGATATTCAGATATAGAGTGAGAGCTTTATATACTCTCTCTATGTCTATCTCTCTCTCTCTCTCTCTTTGTCTCTCTCTTATATATATATATATATATAGAGAGAGAGAGAGAGAGAGAGAGAGAGAGAGAGAGAGAGAGAGAGAGAGAGAGAAACAGATGGGGGGGAGAGAGAGGGGAAGGAGGAGTGGTGGGGGTGATTAGAGAGGGACGGTGAGTTTAAAGCCCTCATCTAAATCGAGGCAAGTGGATAAACTCATTGATTAAGGGAAGAAAAGTGATTGTGCGTGGAGTCTGGGAATGACACGACTCCATTTGCCATGCAGAGCACAGGGTGGCGCCATCAACTGCCAGCTGAATATACAAACATCTTCCACTGATAGTCGCTTCTCAATGTTGGACTTGTTAGATCTATGATAATTTATTTGGTATATCTGTTACCGCTATCTTTTGGGAGAATACTTGTAATTATTTTGCGGAGGACCTACACTACCCACACCCTCCACAAGAGGCGCACAATAGTTCAGCACCACGGACAGCGACTATTGAAACCAGGTCACGTTATCAAGTAACTTTGTCAAGTAACTTTGATGCAGGAAAGATGGAAGATGGTGTGTTTCGTCCGTGCTGTGTCTCACCCATACCCCCCCCCCATTTAAACTGGCTCCAGCGAGTATAATTGCTCCAAACCTGAGCAATTATACCCGTAGGTAGACATCATGTTTTATTATTACCATATATATATTTTCCAGCAGACCATTATTTTATTCCCTGAATAATCTGATATACTGTAACTTTAGGATGAAAATGTTAGATATATATATATATATATATATATATATATATATATATATATAAAGATTCCTTATGTGTGATTACAACCAACAACCATGTTGTGTTAATGTCATAATTATGTTTTACATTTTTGTATTTGTTCCATTACCAACAATAATTATATGCATTATAATTATAATCATTTTTAATTGTACATGGTACCTTTTTTTTTACTTGTGGTCCATGCAATATTCTTTATTGCGTTTTTATGCGTTTGTGATATGACTTTCAATGTATATTGAATAGTTTGGTGGACTCTGAGACTTTACATCATTGGGACGTTTAGATTCCACCGCTTCGATGTGTCAACTTCAGGTCTTTCCAGGGGAGAACCAAGCCCCCTGATCCTTTGGTCTTTAAACCAATGCTTTCCGATTTTCTTTTTCATCCTGGAGCTTCAGGGCTGACCGGCTCCCCTGTAAACGCCCTCTGCAACTCACTTTCAACTAGAGGGCCCTCCGTAGAGCGCGTACCTCCGGCACTCAAAACATCCCCCTTTGCTCTATTCCTGAGGCTAAACAATCCCTCGAAAGCAACCGTTCTTTACCACCATTTCATCCAGTCCATGTGAATCATCATTTACACTTATTTTCGATATGCCCCGGGGGATTTGTATCTCGATATTTCCCTTAAATGTTCCTAAATCGTAATTGGTTCAATTAAGTTGAATGCAATTAAGTTGAATGCAACTATATTAGTAACTTTGTGTAATATTACACAATTTGTGATTTTTTTCCCCCAATGCAATGGAATCCTTAGAAATAAAAGAGTTATCTTGCTAAAAAACAGGGGTTAAAAAATTACCTTATTCCATCTTAGATGGCGGAGTGTGTTGTGTGGGTAACCATATCAGCCAATAATATGCATGCAATGAGTTGGGTGTTTGGGTTTGCTTCACTGTTAAGGCCCAGGCAATTCCAGACATGATTAAAAATGTATTTACTTGTTCACTCAAAGCTAGCGAGCTGCTTATCGCATGAATAGTCTTATCTAACTCCATAGGACTATATCTCCAAATTATATATTTCCATCTTTTTCCTTTTACATACATTTTTGGATGCAGCGCAATAAACATATTGACTCTATCCTCAGATAAGTATCTCAATGGCTAGACTACCAGATGGGGTATATGCCGCTATGTCTACTATGAACCCTGAGTTGATTTAAATTAGTAGGCCTATACAATAGTCAAATCGTTTATTCCATTTATTTATTTCACCATTATTCAACCAGGCCAGGTCATTAATAACCCATTGTAATTGGTAGACGTATAAAGTCACCGGTAAAGTCACCGGTCTACAACATATCCCTCCCGAAGGCTATATAACTATCAAACAGGGACACTGTAGTTCAACACACGGACCACTAGAGGCCGCCACAGAGCTACGCACTAGGAGCAGCTTAGGTTGAACGCATAGGTCGAACGTGAGCAGTAAGTAAATCAGGTGGAATGGAGAACATAATGGCTCGGCTGAAATAATGGGACCACAACCCCTCTTCTATACGATTAAAAACGACTCACTTAAATAGGCCCTACGTTGTGCGTTATTGACTTGGTGGATTCCAAACAGCGTTCTCTCTTACTTAAATCATTACTACTATTTCATTTGAAATAAGTCGATGGTCGATAAGTATAATTGTATATATAGGTCAACCATGGCTGATCATTGTAGATCATTGATCCGCGACCGCCGGACCGTCGCACTTGACCGCCAAACTGTCTGCATGGTATGGGAGACAGACACCACGGGACTCCAACCTGTCGCATGGTGTGTGTGTGTGTGTGTGTGTGTGTGTGTGTGTGTGTGTGTGTGTGTGTGTGTGTGTGTGTGTGTGTGTGTGTGTGTGTGTGTGTGTGTGTGTGTGTGTGTGTGTGTGTGTGTGTGTGTGTGTGTGTGCGTGTGTGCGTGTGTGTATTGTTTTGCATATCCCACAACAATGTCGTCGAATATTTCATAGTTTCATAGACAGTTCCATAGAAATTCCTTCGTACATTTGACTGTATGCCCACCAATATGATGTTTTTGATACTAGTAGTAGCCTAAAGGCTACGCGCTCAGTATACCTACTGGAGGAGACGGAGTGGGTCTGGGATCGATTCCCAGAAGAAAGATCTGACATGTGGTTGGTGTTATTCAGTAGGCTAGAGCTAACTGAGAGAGCCCACACCGGGGGTCTAAAACAATCACAGAAATGCGCCAAAATCAATCAGATCAATGAATGAAACCCTTCGGGGATTGGCAGGCGGGATTCGGGAGGCTCCTATACGATGAGTGAGCGGCTCCGGCTGAGTAGGCTACGAGTAGTAGGCTATAAGTAGTAGTCTATAAGTAATAGGCTACGAGTAGTAGGCTATAAGTAGTAGTCTATAAGTAATAGGCTACGAGTAGTAGGCTATAAGTAGTAGTCTATAAGTAATAGGGTACGAGTAGTAGGCTATAAGTAGTAGGCTACGAGTAGTAGGCTATAAGTAGTAGGCTACGAGTAGTGGGCTACAAGTAGGAGGCTACGAGGAGTAGGAGCTTCTTTACTGACTTACTGTAGTTCACGTAGTCACCCCGCCCGCCGTCTCGTCTCGCGCTCTAACCCACCCACCCACCCCGCGAGTGAATGTAACGCGCGAGAGAGACGCGAGGAGGAGGAGCGCGAGAGGAGCACAGAGAGCGCGGGGATCCAACAGGGGGGATCCATCCATCCATCCATGCACGCGCGAGACACCACCCGGGCCACCCACCCACTGTAGTACCCACCCGGGCTCTACCTGCCTGCTCCCGACGGCCGCCACGCACGCACGAGGAGGGAGGACGCACGCACAGGAGGAAGGAAGGGTGCACGCGCGTCCACGCGCGCCAGTTTAACAAGGCAATTAACGGTCCGAGTCTAACTGCGAGTCCCGAAAGTGGACGAGGGTTTGACCGACCGAGTCGGGGAAGAGAGACACTGCGCGGTTTGTTTGTTCGGTTGTTGGTTGTTGTTGTTTCGAAAGACAAGACGATACCGATACCACACGCGAACGCGTCATGCATCTTAACAGAGCAGAAGAAGACAACAAAGGTGAGCATTTAACAAACAAACATATGAGATGCAATCAGATGATGGCAGCATCTTATCCGCGCAATGTCGCCTTGGTTCGCGTTGGTTGGTTCCAAAACGCCCTTGAGTGTGACATGGTGGGTCTCGAATCAGGGGCTGGGGGTCATTGCAACAAGCTTTTTGGGAAAATTGTGGTCTGGTTTCTGCATGGGGGGGGGGGGGGATAGGATGGCACCGGTATTCCTATAAATTGATTGTTATTGAGTGAAATCGAAAATCGAGATCACGAGCAGGAATTTGTCAGTTTAGTGTTTTAATAATGAATGATTATTGGAAGGCGCCTCTCGTCCCGTCTGGTCTGGTCTGGTCTGGTCTAGGGGGTGGGGGGGGGGTTCTGGAGAGACAGCCACTTTAACACTTGTTGTGCCCGCGTTGTGCATCGACTGTACATGCTGTTGCGTTGTGTTTCCACGCGTCTCGAGTAACCCGAGACGCGTGGAAAAACCGCACAAGGTCATCCATCCATTGACTTGATCATATCCTCCGCGTATCCCCCCACATCCCCGCATGCCTGTGTGCACGTGCACAAAGGCATGCGGGGATGTGGGGGGATACGCGGATGATATGTGCAAACAGTGTTTGTTGTTGGCGCGTAAGAACAGACTGGGCTCGATCGGTGGTGTCCTCCTCCTCCTCCTCCTCCGTCGTGCATGCAGGTTCGAGGATGAATTCTGGACCAGAAACCAAATTCAGCCAGTATAGGTTAGACGGCAACCCACTTTATGGAACATGCAGGATTTAGACATCAGTGGTGTGTTTTGATTGCTGGCTGACTGTCCTATGCTTGTAATACCATTCGTTGATTTGCTTTAAGGTCACAGACCAACCAACACCTGATTCTGACATGTCTGGCACCTCAGAGCAATGCATTTAGCATAGCTAGTATGATGATGAGCCTATGATGCTTTTTTTTTTAAATGCAACGCTTTAATGACCTTTTTAGACGGCACCCACACAGATAATCTAACTGAACGACGGATACATCCTTCCACCTTCTCACGCTATGTCTATTGGTTCATCATTCTACTATGTTAATGTGTCAGGAGAGGATGTGAGAATAGGTCCACCGCTGTGATAAGTTAAAAAGGTAATAGATTTTATTGCCCAATCTATTGCTATTAAGGATTGTACCTTTCAGAAGAACCAATCAAAAACCATGACATAAAAAAATGAGCCAATCAAACCTTTTAGCATCACGTGTTTGTTTGCAACAGTTCTGCACTTACATCTTGTTGCACGACGTTACATTAGTTTAACTGTCGGTCCCTCCGGGCAGTATAGATAGACCCACTCTCTCTTCCCTGGCAACACGCCTAAAAGCGCAGGAATAACACGTTTAAAAGGACATCAGAGAAAGAAGAAATGTCTTGTCAAAGCAGGGCATGGCTTAATGGAAGTGTGTGTGTGTGTGTGTGTGTGTGTGTGACTGCTTGGACAGGACAGCGAGTGTTAAGTGCTTCATGCTATCGTGTTACAAACCAGCCCCTTTTGGGCTGAGCATGTGAATGTGCTACAGGTTTATTGAGCTGATATCTTTGCTTCATGCGCTCTGATATTTCTGCCCGTTTTTTTATAAATCTTTCTGCTGGAGGTTGTCAACGTGTAGTTGGGACGGGACACCGTGGGTATAGTTTACTCCTTGACATGGCGTGTGTTAACTTTAAGTGTGTTACCCCTTATATTTTATAATTTTATATAAATCTTTCTATTGTTGAGCCTTGCCTATAGTCATTCAATTGTTTTACATTGTTGCATGCATATTTTGGATGCATTTCATGGCAGATAGTCACCTCAGCGATACCAGCATGCAAGGCAAAATAAGGTTTGCACATTACTTGCATTAAAAGGCTTTTCAAGATAATTGACTGTTACGACTGCACACAAATGCACTGTGAAATTGATAGAGAGAGAGAGAGAGGTTGGGGGGGGGGCATCAATTTAGCAGTAATAACATGCTAAAACATGTATTATTTTAACTTTGTGTCATAATGTGCCAAAGCAAGCGACTGATATAACAACAGACTCCAGGAACTCTGCTAAGAGCGTGAAATAGCATGGCATTGTTCCGCCTTCATTTACCTGCACCCATATTAAAACAATGAATAACCAAAGTAATGGAAAACATGCCAGTCCATCCGGATGTGAACTCTGTGAGAGAGTTGAGGGAGAGAGGGAGTAAAGCAAGATGTCCGTGTCAGGACAGGGTGTGAGTTCCCCTAGAGCACCCTCCCTAGAGAGGTGGTCACGGGAGGCTCCTGTTGCCTCGGTTAGCTGTCACATTAACTTAGCCTCACGGAGGCCCATTCTGACACGAGGGCATCAACAGGAGAGGCTGCTGTGTGTGTGTGTGTGTGTGTGTGTGTGTGTGTGTGTGTGTGTGTGTGTGTGTGTGTGTGTTTGGAGTTGCTTGTACCTTTTATAGTCTTACATAATTCAACCTCAGCAGAGGTGTGTTAGTGTTTCGGATGCACAACCAGCAGGGCATGCCAAAGTCCCTGACCTTCGGCTGCTCGATTCCTCCCTCTGGTGCCTGCTTTCTTCTCCTTTCTCCTCCTTTCAAGTGTATGTACACTGTCTCCAGGTGAAGCTTCTCTTCCCCCCCCATAGTGTGGTCGCTCTCATGCAACATGCGTCTGTGTAGGAGAAATATCTATGTTTATCTATGTTTTTTGAATTTCTATTGTATCGAGATTATTGTACGGAGATGACTCGCGAAGTTTACACAAAAGGCCCAACACCCAGCCTGGTAAGACCTGGGGGCCGTTTACGAGAGGTGTTAGGGTAAGGGTGAGGGTTAGCGATCTGGACACACACACACACACACACACACACACACACACACACACACACACACACACACACACATAAAGGTTTTAGATTTGTACCACATCCATGGTTTTCACGACCCCTCCCGAGAATGGATGGACCACGATGTACTCGTTTTTACATTGCTTTGGATAATGCTGCGAATCACGTTTAATAATATAAATGCAAGTTTTGGGTCTGTAGAAAAAGAAGACATGGCAGGGCAATGTGGTGGTTTTGACAACGGTTGTCGACTTCTCTCATGCCAATTTTTGTGTTTTGGAATTGGAATTACTTGATAGTAGATGATTGTCCTTCAGTATTCTTCCTGTCTGCTTAGGGAGTAAGTCTTGCTTGGCCATTTTCTGTTTTGAGCTACAAGCAAACAAACCAAATCGCCAGGGATTTGGTTTGTACAATTCCACTGCCACCTACCATATTCTTAAAAAAAAATTAATTTCCATTGTCATTTTACAAATAGATACGTGTGGCTTGGGAGGGATTCAGTATTCATTATGTCAACACGCTGTAATAGCACATAAAGATTTATGAGTGACAGTGAAGATGGCTGAATGAAAGGATGGATATTGGGTGGGTGTATGAATAGAGCGACTACTGGACTAAAGCAACGTGGAGAGAATGCAAAGGTACATAATCCCACTTGACAACATGTGCACCCCGCCTCAGAAGAGCCGAGGAAATAGGATATTAGAAGTAGAGATATGAGCTCGCAGTCTAGCCAGGAACAGATGGTGAGACAGATCAACCCACAGACAGGCACTTCCTGCCAAAACGAGACTGACAAGGAGGGGAGGGGGGGCATGATTGTGCCACACACACTCACACACACACACACTCACACACAAACACACACACTCGTATCTAACCCCTCTGAAAGTGCTATAGCCAGCATCGCTTGTAGATTAAAGAAAGCTGATGGCTGTCATCTGAGATAGAAACATTAATTTTTTCCGGTACCTAACCCTTCATTCCCGTCTTTCTTCCTTCTTCCTCTGCTTCTCAGTCCTCTGCTTTTCATCTTCCAAGAACAGACGTTGTCATTGCCTTATCTAACACAAAAGAACACTTGATGGCCAGACAAACATTTGCAATCTACAGGTTGATCCACATTATGATCCCAGACAGCGACATCCCCTTTATATAACCTCATAATGTGGGATCCAGCATCCGTCATGTATGTTACATGTAACATACATGTAACATACATGTATGTTACATGTATGTTACATGTATGTTACATGTAATAACATACATGTATGTTACATGTATGTTACATGTAATAACATACATGTATGTTCCATGTATGTTCCATGTATGTTCCATGTATGTTACATGTATGTTACATGTATGTTCCATGTATGTTACATGTATGTTCCATGTATGTTCCATGTATGTTCCATGTATGTTACATGTATGTTACATGTATGTTACATGCATGACTGCTGGACAAAGCACGTTACAGCAGAACCTCTGCGTTGAGAAGGTACAGAGTCTGGGCCGGAAACCAATAACTGAAAAGGGTGGAGTAACTCCTTGTTTCCTGGCGTTGGGAGATATTCTACCCAAAAAGAAACTCAGTCGTGCGAGAAGATTTTCCAGTGAATGAAGTAATGGTGATTTGAAATCATTACAGACACTTCCTCTAAGAGCGCTGGAGTCCGGACAGGAGGCTCGTCTTCCCACCGGGGGAAAGCGCTGGCCGAGTTTAGATTCGCTGTTAGCCGCTGTTAGCCGATTGCGTGTTTACAGATTCACAACTTCCAGCAAAACAAATAGGAATGTGAAACGGTTCGTTCACCTTACCACGATTTGTGCTAGTCTGCTATCAGACTATCAGACTGCAACAGACAGATTATTTATCTAAAATCGAATTAGTAAGACTTCCCACCCAGAAAAACAAGTTACATCCCTATTTTACTGGCTTTGATAAAGTACAGAACCACAGCACTGTGTCTATACAAGGGAAACTAGGCTAGTTCATACACAATTGGGGCTCGAACCGCCAACCCCGGGATTGGCTAAGAAGCTCTGATACCGCTAAGCTGCAGCTGCAGCAGATTCGGGTCGGCAAAGTATAGCACTCTTAAGGGTTTGGGAGTGAGGTTAACCCTAGAGGAGGATCAACCCAGCTTACCTCGCTAAACCTTACTCCCAATCACGGCACGGTCGTAACGGACAGTCCTCCGACTCCACACCGATACTTAAATCATCCCTGCTCCCCTTCCGTCACGGCTCTAGACATGCGTTGGGTCGCTCTATAGATCTATAGGAGCTCTATAGAGGGGGGGGGGGCGCGGAGCTTGACCTAACAAGTGTGGGTCGGCCTTCTTCTTCTTTTCATGTCCATGTACAAAGCAGCTATTTCCAATTAGACAACAACATCCAGCCAGTGTTGGACACTGGCTGGATGTAATAATGTGCAAGGTCTTCTACTGTGCAAGGTCTTCTCCACCTAGCAGAGAAAATCATCATTTGACTACATGGCCATGCAGGGGGTGCCTCTCGTCTGATGTACAGGTCATTCTGCCAGCACCTACATTGGGTCGTTGGTGTTAGTTGGCTCAAGGCAACCAGGGATGCACCTGCAGCTTCCAAGGAGAACCGGGTCCAGCTTTTTGGCACGGGTTGATGTTCCCCCACAGTGTGACAGGCGTATTCGGCCCTAGAGAAGCAGAGAGCGAGGGCCGTGGTGTGTTTCATCTTGTGTTGGTGAGTTAGCGCAGGGTGTTGTTGCGTGTACTCACTTTTTGCCTTTGTGTTCTGGATGTGCTTCTTGAATGTGAGGCATCTGTCTGTGAGTGAGGTGTTCCGGACCAGGAGATGTTGAGCTGACACTTGGCTTCCATGCTTCTCAGATATAAAGCACATGCTTGGGTCTTTCATGGGTTTGTCCTGTAGGTGGTCCTCTTCATAGTAGGATGGTATTCCTGAGAGGGATTCCTCTGTGAGCGTTTCCTCTGTACTAGTGACGTCTGTGCCTTGATGCGATGATGCATAGGTCATCTACATATATAAAGGGTCCGGTGGCATCATCTTTTGGCTGGTGCAGATCCGCTGGTGTGTGTTTGTGTGTGAGTGTGTGTGTGTGTGTGTGTGACCGAACACAAGTCCTTTGCGCTAAGGTACAACGCAGGGTGGCGCACCACAATCGCTAGGAGAGTACAGAGTACAGTTCAGCGTGACATATACGTGCTAAGGACCCAGGCTGTACATTGTTCTAGTGCAGACTCCCATGCCCTCCGTGTCAGCCTGTAGCTGCTCAATGTTGACATGTCCTCAGGCCCCAGTGCCTATACGTCTCAGCCTTCTGAGTGCTCATTAAAGGCAGAGTGTGTCTCCCCTGGGGAAGAGTTGGCCCTGTGTGGTGTGTGCTCTGCACTACCAAACGCCATCAGCATCACCTGGTCGGGGGGTGGATGGAAAGGAAAGAAAAGAGTTCTCGCCACAGGGCTAGTGTTGAGGATGTGGTCTAGTTTTACTCTCCTGTCGGTGACTATGGAACACGCCCTGGATGGGCTGTGTGAGTGGCTACAGTGTGTTGGGAGAAGAGGTTTCTGAAATGCAGGGTTACCTTTGTCGTCATCCTCACCTGTCCCCTTCGGCTGCCCCTTTTTTGTTTTCTTTTCATTCGTCTGTTGACGTTCCTCTTCCTACTATAGCATATGTCAATCCGTACCTCTGGCCCTTGTGTTTGTGTACTGTGTGTGTTTGTGTACTGTGTGTGTGTGTGTGTGTGTGTGTGTGTGTGTACTGTGTGTGTGTGCGTGGATCTGTTGTTCCCTGCATCTCGCCCTCATCATCCTGCTCAGTGTTTGTGGACAGTTCTGCATTGTTTGCTGTTTGTTTTCCCTGTGAATTTGTCTTGTGTGCAGGGACTCTTGTTCGTATGTGTGTGTGTGGGGGGGGGAGATCACACACACACACACACACACACACACACACACACACACACACACACACACACACACACACACACCAGCGTGATGCCAAAGATAAATAAAGCTCAAAGCAAAGAGAAGCAAATGGGCTCTGAAGGCACCATGTTAAAGTAGTGACAGTAGTGTTTTTTCTCCAGTAGAGGCATACATTTCATTGTGAAATAGTCATATATGAATAATTTAATACATATTAGGTTTCAGCTGTAGCCTGGTGAGACCCTCCTGATCTTACCAGTTCACATTCTGTTTCTCTGTCCCGGTCGGTCTGGCCTTGATCCCGCCTTTTCCAGACATTGAAATGCGGTGGCCAATCAGAATTGGTGGGGGGGGGGGGGTTCATCATTTCAGTTAATGATGACCAAGGCCACAGTCTGCTGAATTCAAAGAAAAGGTGACGGCGCCTAAGGAAAGTGTAGCTAGCAATCAAAAAAAAAGTAATCTGAAATATAGACTGAATAACGACAAGGTTAATAGATGAACAGAAATCTGCATTGATTTACTTAGATTACAATGGGTTTTTTTTTGCTTTACCCTCACAACTGGATTGGACAGTTGGAAGTGATGAGAGCACGAGTGGCAGTCTGATTGGCTGTTGGCTGTTTTTGGAACACTGTACGGCCACGCCCCTATTTGGAAATCAATTACTGCCCTGCCAAGGCCTGATTGATATTCATTGTGAAATGCAAACCTTGAATATCAGAATGGTCAGAATGGTCTCACAGGTTCTATCAGCTGGACCTTGCAGCATATGTTCACTGCTACCATGAACTGCTAACCCTATTTTTGTGATATTGTTAATTGTGTCTGTCTGTTATTATCAGTTTTTCAAGTGCTGAGGGCTTTTATGATTTATTTTTTCCATTCATCATAGTAGATCCCCATAATTGTTCATGCTTTTTCCAATGCATGTGTGCATGTGTCTCGCAGCGAACCAATTTATTTTCAACAAACATCATTGATCACTTATTAATAATTGAAATCCGTAGGTAAAGGAAACTTGACGTGCCTTTCAGTACTGACCACACCTTCGACAGCATATAGTTAGTTTGTTTATTGATAAGGAGGAAGTCCTCCTAAGCAATTGGGGGATGGAGAACACTGTGTTTGGGTCTATTGAGACCGCGGTATTGAGCTCTGGGTGGACGTCTTGCTGGATGGACGTATCTAAATGTAAATCTGGAGGATTGAATCCTCTTTATTGGTCACATACATGCACACACACAGTGAAATGAGTTTCTCTGTATTTAACTCATCCTAGTATGAGGAGCAGCGGGCAGCTGTTGTATATACAGCTGCCCGGGGAGCAGTGGAGGGGTCTGGTGCCTTGCTCAAGGGCACCTCGGCAGTGCCCAGTTGTTCGGGGACTTGAACCGGCAACCTGCCGCACCCATGCATCCCCCTTTGGACCTGGAGAATTAGATAGCAGGCATGCAGGAGGTGGTTATCTGTATTTAAAGGTGGGTTTATAGGTGGGTTATAGGTGGGTTATAGGTGGGTTTATAGGTGGGTTCATAGGTGGGTTATAGGTGGGTTTATAGGTGGGTTCATAGGTGGGTTATAGGTGGGTTCATAGGTGGGTTATAGGTGGGTTTATAGGTGGGTTTATAGGTGGGTTCATAGGTGGGTTTATAGGTGGGTTTATAGGTGGGTTCATAGGTGGGTTCATAGGTGGGTTTATAGGTGGGTTATAGGTGGGTTATAGGTGGGTTTATAGGTGGGTTTATAGGTGGGTTTATAGGTGGGTTCATAGGTGGGTTTATAGGTGGGTTCATAGGTGGGTTATAGGTGGGTTTATAGGTGGGTTCATAGGTGGGTTCATAGGTGGGTTTATAGGTGGGTTATAGGTGGGTTATAGGTGGGTTTATAGGTGGGTTTATAGGTGGGTTTATAGGTGGGTTTATAGGTGGGTTATAGGTGGGTTTATAGGTGGGTTTATAGGTGGGTTCATAGGTGGGTTTATAGGTGGGTTCATAGGTGGGTTTATAGGTGGGTTATAGGTGGGTTTATAGGTGGGTTCATAGGTGGGTTATAGGTGGGTTTATAGGTGGGTTCATAGGTGGGTTTATAGGTGGGTTCATAGGTGGGTTTATAGGTGGGTTCATAGGTGGGTTCATAGGTGGGTTTATAGGTGGGTTCATAGGTGGGTTCATAGGTGGGTTTATAGGTGGGTTCATAGGTGGGTTTATAGGTGGGTTTATAGGTGGGTTCATAGGTGGGTTTATAGGTGGGTAAGGTGGAGTAACGTTTGTATTACTCCATTTCGCAGCAGCTAGAGTGCAGCTCCATTAACTTAACTCGCTAGCCCTGGAGCAGGCAGTGGTGACTTGTGTTGCCCAAGGATATCTCCAAGGATAGCCCGCCCGAGGGAAGTGGAACCCACAGTCTTTCATTTGGACAGGTGATTTCGCTTGAAGTTGTGCCTCAACTTTTAGGAATTTGAATACTCAATTTAGCGAGAACATTAAGCAAGCAGATGGGAAAAGAAAGTTTGACGCTTTGTTTCCCCCTTGGTTTAGGAGAGAAAAAAAACAAGTGTGTGTGTGTGTGTGTGTGTGTGTGTGTGTGTGTGTGTGTGTGTGTGTGTGTGTGTGTCCCGGCCGACCGGCCGGCCTGTTTTTTGTGTGTGTGTGTGCGTGCCTTCTGGCCGGTGTGTGTGTGTGTGTGTGAGCGTCTGTGTGCTTGTGCCACTCTCAAGCAACGGTAGGCCAGCCTGGCTATGGAGTACAGGAGGGAAGGGTTGATCAGAATGAAGAGTAAAGATTTAAATATCTGGAGGTAGGTTTGGAGTAAGTCTGCATGTACGGCAGCGTGGAGGAAACACACACAGACGACAGCTGAGTGCAGGAGCTGCCAGTATTTATTTATAAGTTTATGCTCTGAATAATTTAGAGGAACCATTAAGTGCCCATGTGGTATGTTCCCTCGTTGGATGGGCAGGGGATAAGAAAATCAAATCTCAAATTTTTGTTCTGTAAACTCTGAGACAGTTGGATGGATCAGGCCGGAAAGCGCATCGCCATGCGGTGACCTCCGTACGCAGAGGTCGCTTGGTCCTCGGTGGGAAATGCACTTAGTACCTGTGTCCATCAAAATGATACCGCATTAATCTCATTGCAAATATACGGCAAATGTATCATCTACAATCCAGTACCTTTATCTCCCACTTATGCCGTCTGCATATGATAACGTTCAAAGGGGCTTCCGTTCGTTACAGACTATTGTCTTCAGACTGTTGTGGCACTGGGCCTGCAACTCAGATACGACCACGGAACCAGTCCTTCAAAGACACAGGTGGGGCCATGGTGGTGGTGGTGGTGGTGGTGGTGGTGTGACCCAAGAATGTCGACATTTGGATATACTGTAGATGCGATATTGACAGATTATTGATTTTCTTAGGGGTTTTTTTACAAGGCGGCACTCCATATTCATGTGTGCCGCGACTGCAGATAGCTAGCAAACAGACAGATGGGGTGAACTGTGAATTGTACCGTTTGTGAGAGCAGTCAATGACACAACACAAGTCTTCAATTAATCCTGAACCACATTTCAACCCGCCGCTACGCTCACCGTGTTCAGGGCCATGGACAGCAATGTGCCTCATTGTTCCTTCCTTTGAATGTGGAGAAATGGCTCCAGAGAACGTTACACACTATCAGTCAGCAACAGCACCAGACGCACCTTGCTCCGGAACCTTTGGCCTCACAAAGGAGTGTATTGGATTTGGCAAAACTCGACGCAACAGCAACGGAAAGGCTGGTTTCAGTGGACACTGCTGAAAGAGAGACGGGTAACATGGCATGGAAGTCATTAAAATGAACTGACCACTATGACACAGACACAGACACAAACAACCCCCAACCCCATTGTCCACACACCTCCCCAGGGTAACATGCCAACCCATCCTCCCCCTCCTTACTGGAGACTGGAGGCCTGGGCCTCTGTCTTGACTGGTGAAGGTTGCTGAAAAGTGTCTCTGGACTGGCTGTTGCTGGGTGGTCTGGATGGGCTGGCAGGCTGGACAGCCCCCGGTAAGGCTACCCTCCACCAGGGTGACGAGTCATCCTCCCCCCCTATCTGGAGCATGGAGCCTTGGGTTGCTGCGCTGGCTGTTGTGGGCTGGATCCAGGGGTGGCTAGCAACAGGCGGTTGCTCTTAGCGGTTGCTGCTCTGCCCCCCCCCCCCCCCCCCCAATCCTCCGCTAGGAAAAGGGTTGGTGCTGGGAGGTGGCTGTTTCTTTGTTCTGTTCAGGTGCCAAATGTAGCAGACTCCACTGCCACTTGCCATTAAAATGGCTTCTTTAGGGCTCCTCCTGATAACAGACAGAATGCGATGGCGAGAGTTTGTGGTTGAATGATGAACAGAGCAGATGGTGCATACTTTAACCTGTTGGCCTTGATGACCAAGGACACACGGGTGTGCAGCCACACCCAGCCCCAGAGGGTAATCAGTCTGACTGGGGCCAGGTGAGGCTGCTTCAACCAGACACCAACCACACATACTCCACAGATCACATATACATGACTCTCTGCCTAGAGAGATGGGTCCTCCGCCAGGACCTACAGGTTGACCTGACAGGAGGGCCCTCTTCTGTGACATGTGACCAGCAGCTGACTCCAGCACTGGTTCAGTAGGTTCCACCACACGGCTTACCTCCTTGTCCCATATGGTTCCTGACGGAAGACATTCTGCTGACCAGGAATACTAGTATGTATGTTAGTAGTAGTAGTAGTAGTAGGAGGAGGAGGGCTTGACAATAATTCAATATTATTGTATATCATATTTGAGTGGAATCATATCGTGATAATATTGTGATATTGTTATACACAAGTCTGTTGTCTACCTTGATGAGGTACTATGCAAGTTTTGAAAGAATATTTAGATACCTTTTACGCCCTTTTTATTATGTTACGCGTGATTTAGCCGTATCGTGATGGCTATCGATATTGACTTTGAACCATATGGTCCAGCCCTAAGTAACAGTAGTTCACTTTTTGACCTTGCATTCTGAACACTGTCTGGCCCCGGCTAACTGATGTGCTGCGGGTCACATCCGGTGTTGATGGAAGCCAGGAAGCCTGGAAGGCACTTCCATAACGCAGAGACCCCCCCCCATGAGCAAGGGGCCATTCGCCATCAGTGACCAATGCAACGTTAACACAGGGAAGATAACACAGGGGAAATGATCAGAGCAGACCCTGGATGCTTATCCAGCTGTAATGAACCGTACCAGACACACACACACACACACATACACACACACACACACACACACACACACACACACACACACACACACACACACACAGTCATATTCCCAATCTCTATGTTGAAACTGTGTGGAGGGTAGAGTTGTGTACCACGCTATTTACACAGCTGCTCGTCACTGGTTCACTACTGTTTGATCTGCACCGACATATAAAGTCATATGTCATAATAATATAAGCACACGATTAATTGTCTCTTAGCTCTTATTACTTAGCACTTCCCTAATATAGTGTTTTTCAGTCTGTTATGAAAATAGTAAGTAAACTATGCTGATGATGATGACGAGGGTGATGTTCTGCTCTAGTGGTCTCCACTAGGGCTGCACTTCACTCCAATTCCCCGCTTCAATTGATCAGTTCAGTTCAGACAACTTTATTTATCCCTAGAAGGGCATTCCATTTGCAGCTTTTACCAGTCACAACACAAGAGAAAACAATTAAGATGGCACTCACAAAAGACAAGATAAACGGCGTGTCAAACGCAACATACAGGCAAGTTATTATTATTTGACGATAAAAAGAAGAAAAGAAAAAGAAAATGCCATGGTGTCAACATGCCTTGACAAGCCGTCACGGAAGCAAGTTGATGTGACTAAATTCAACCGTAACATTAGATAAGAAGGGAGATGAATTTTAAACATATTGGATATTCGACAATATCTGTATCAAAAGCCTGCAGTAAAAAGCCATCTCAGGGGTCCAAGTCGGCGTGGGGGCCTCGTGGTGTGAGCTGCTGGAACCTGATTGGAGATCAGCCCTTTTTTGCATAAACGTCATTGTTTCTGCGTTTCAGTTAACCCGCTAACCCACTGCCAATTGTTCCCGGCTTAAGATCGCTTTATTACTGGGTGAATATCCAATATCTTTCCAAGTGGAAGTTCCTGTATCTTGAGCCTCTATATCCTGTTTTATTCGGTTATTATAATGCACATAATAAAAAATCCAGAAATTGCTTTGAAAAAAAATCTAAATCTGGAAGATTGAATCCTCTTTATTAGCTATTAGCTTTATCTAGTATTAGGAGCAGTGGGCTATTGTATATATACAGAGCCCCAGGAGCAGTGTTTTGAGGACTTGAACCGGCAACCTTTCGGTTCCCAAGCCAAGTCCCTACTGACTGAGGGACTGTAGCCGCACGATTCAACTAGTCAACTTTTAGGGTACAGCCCCCAAGTTTATGCTGGGAGCCAATCCACACTGTGGATCGTCTGCTGACTACTGTTGGTAACGGGAAGGATTCAAGTCAAGTTCAAATCCCTTTCCTCCAACTCAGAAACAAACACAACTTCAAGCATGAATGGGTTGGGATTACAAAAACAAATACACACACACACACACACACACATGAAGGATCTTCATGATATTGATATTAAGGCAGCGTGAATCCGTCCGTGTGTGAATGTGACTGTGGGATGTTTGTGTGTCAACAGAGAAATGGATGGGATTGTGTGGGTGTTTGTATGGGAGAACGAGGCAGTGAGGAGGACGGGACTGAGAGTACAGAGGAGGAATAAATAGACAGCACAGTGAGTCAGTGCCTGGTGCCCGACTCGGTGCTTTCTCTCCTTAAGGACCATGGTATGTATAGGTTCCGTTCCTGGCCTCACATGCTTCAATTTAAAATCAAATGTCATAGTATTTCTCAGTTATTGTTTTTATGCACTGTTTTTGTGTTTTTGCCCTTTTAACCTGTTGCTCTTATAAGTGAGATTCAGATTCCAATGAACTTCTCTGGTTAAAGATGATGGTGAAGCAAATAAATAATACCAGTTTAGTAAAGAAACAAGCCTGGCACAAAGTTTATATTTATGCCATGAGAATAAAGAGGTTTGTTTCATTGTCAATGTGGTTGTCCTAACCACTGTAAAGCGTATCTAACGTACCCATGGGGTATGTCTATGAGACAAACACCTGAGCACTACATCTGCCCTCCATCTGACTGGGGTTTGATATGTCTGCAGTGGCCCTGCGCTACAGAGCCTCCTCACCGACATGCATTGCAACTGCTTACATCATCATCGATCCCCGCTCGGTTCTCAGGGTTTACCAGTTATCTTCATTTGAGTCCTATGTTGTTTTGGAAGCCTAGGATGCTCATGAAAACATCCCATTTCTCAGATGTTGGTGATTTGTCATTGGAACATATCGGGGGGGGGGGGGGGGGGGGGGCAGTGATGTGGAGACATTGCATGATGGGGAAAATGTCCTGGGAAGAGTTGTTTTGATTACTGTCTAGGAAACAGGGTTACTATGGTAATGGGGCAAATGTGTCTCCATGATATCTTCCTTAGTATTATTCATATACAGTATATTTATGTAGGATTGTCTCTATTTCTCTTTCATTTCTGACCTTGTGTTTCGCCCATTTTGTAATTGTACACAAAGAGAAATCCATCTTGTCTTGGGCCAAATGAATTTTGACTGCAGAAATGTCAGAAATATGTAAATAACATAAATCTTCACACGCACCAACATGATATACGTACCAACTAGCACACACACACACACACACACACACACACACACACACACACACACACACACACACACACACACACACATATATATACATATACATGTGTATATATGTGTGTGGATGTGGATGGAAGGATGAATGGATTTAAAATATGAATTTAACTATGATTCATATATTTTGTATATTGTGCATTTTTTCTTTTAGTTCTTCTCTTGTCCCCATCTCCCTGTGCCCTGTGGCGCATGTTAAAAGCTCCTGTAACGTTAGCAGTGAGTCACCTTGTCTTGTGTATAGAAACCCGCCGGGGCATGCAGATGCATAGAGATGAAGACGTCCTCCTCATGCACAAGATGGGTCCCACCTAATCCAAGACCCTGGTCTAATTCTAAATGTTTTAAACATCCGGTGAGGTAGGCTGAGCATGAGGCTCACCTTGTTCTACATTTTTAATGTTTTGCCCCAGATAGAGACCTTACTAAAGGGTGTCTATATATATATAAATAAATATATATATATATATATATATATATATATATATATATATATATATATATATATATATATATATATAAATAGTATGTATATATATATAATACATAAAACAACTACTGGTCCACGATTGTTTGTGTGGAAATATTCAGTACAGTACTCCTTGCAAACCAGTCCAGATTTATGATCACACTTAGTGTTGTTTTTTTAACCCACTAAGTAGCTAGTTCTTTTCCTTTGAACCAATAAAACAAATCAACATTGCATGAATAAATAATCTGGCTCTCTCTGCAGAAGATTAAAGCGCATATTTTACGATTTGACAGTTAGCGTGAGGTATGGCGTTAAGCGGCAGTGCAATCAGTCGAGAGAACGCCATTTCTCCTCTCTACTCAACACTTTATTGAACCATTATGAGGTTATAATGTGTGCTGAGGTCTGTGTGTGTGTGCTGTGTGTGTGTGCATGAGACATATTTAATCATCAGTGCATATAGGATGTTTGCGTTGACATGATACATTTTTGATGAACTTCAATTACGACCCATGGCCCGGGTGCAGGTGTTAAGAGGTTAGCATCACCTGCTAATGGACAACGCTGGACAGGATGAATCATGATGGCCTTACATTTCAGGAGCTGGGACCACTGGGGTTGAGAGACCGCTCGTTTGCTTTTACCCGTACATTACCTGATCTGGAGTCAGGCCCTGCAAGACCCCTGTGGCCCACTCCAGAAAGCCAGCCCTGTTCCAGTTTTTGAAGGCCGCCTACATGCTCCCACTGTCTGAATCTAAATCTAAATCTGGAGGATCAACTCAGATTTATTGGTCACATACATGTAAACACACAGTGGAATTAGTTGATCTGCATTTAACCCATCCTAGTATTAGGAGCGGTGGGCAGCTATTGTATATACATAGTGTATATATACAGTGTAGGGGTCTGGTGCCTTGCTCAATGGCACCTCGGCAGTGCCCATGTGTTTCGGGGACTTGAACTGACGACTTTCCGGTTCCCAAGCCCCAGTTCCCAACAGACTGAGCTATCCTGCCGCCTGTCCGCCGCTGGTCCGGGATTCAGTCTCCTCAATGTGGACTTGGACTACACCTTGTGGTTCAACAAGAACCTGACACCGTTAGGCTCTGCTATTGGGTGAGGTGGAAAGGGCTGTACGTTAGTTACAATGCGGTGTGGTTAATCAATCATATCCATCAGCAATAGTTTATGCCTAGGGATGGAAAAAGGGAAAAAAATGTAATTATAAGGATTATAATTATAAGGATTTTCGATCAATATTTTTGTAATCGTTTATGATTTGCTTGACGAGTACTCATTTAATCAAGTATACATTTGCACCCCTAGTTGTAACAGTAGATTAGTTATAAAGTTATACATTTTATTGGAGGCTGTTTTTGGTCTAAGACATAGTAGATATTTTCCCCTCCAGCAGAATGTCTAATTATAATACTGCAATCGTGGTATTAACAACATTTGTTTTTAACATATTGTCTAAGTCTAAGGTCTACTGTCCACGTACACCTACACTACACTATATTTTTTCAAAGGAATCATTTTGGATTGAAAAAAATCTTTGTGAGCTATATTCACTCCATATATGCAGTATACACTTTAATCCAAATGTCCCCACAACCTTCTTCTCTTAATAATACATTGATTGTGGAGTGTGTGTGCACACCTGTGGGTCATTGTTAATCGAGGCAAACATGTTAAAACAGCCTCCACCACACACACTGGAGAAAAGAGCTCTAGCATGTTCCATCTGCTCTGTTCACAATGATTCAAAACTCTGCAATAAACCAGATTCCTCATCCCCCTGTGTTCTTGTCCTGGTCAGCGAGGTCCCTGTTCAGGTGCCAGGGTAGCAGACCACGCTGCCACCAGCCATTACAATAGGCTACTTGAGGGCTCCTCCAGAAGACAAGGACACAGGGTGATGAGGAATCCGGTTTATTGCAAGAGTTTTGAATAATTTTGAACAAAGCAGATGGTGCATGCTGGAGCTCTCTTCCTCTAATGTGTGTGGTGGTGGCTTTGTTAACCTGTGGGCCTCGATTAACAATGACCCACAGGTGTGCCACCTCACCGGCCAATTAGTCTGACTTTAGGCCAGGTGAGGCTGCTTTAAACCAGCCACCAACCACACACACACTCTTGCACACATCTGACATAACTATCCCACAGGGGTCTGAAATAGACAACCCCCACCCACCAGCTCCCTGCTCCCTGTTACTGCAACTTGTCTCTTACTCAAAATCGCTGCCTCTGTTCGAGTGACAAACCAGCGGCTGGTATGTAATTAGAAAATTACAAACGTATACAATTATCCAAACAACATGCATAAGGATAAATATGTTCCGAACGCCTCCCTCGGTCTATTAATACATCCTGGTGCTTTGACGGGACTCGCTTTGACTGACCATCTCACTGAGCCGCAGGGCCCTGTGCCCACACACAGCTCTGTGTGTGTGCAACACAAGTACATGAAGACACATGCACACACACACACACACACACACACACACACACACACACACACACACGTGCGCAACACACACAGCCACAACACACACTCACAAAGAAATGCGCACACACACACACACACACAAAGAAATGCACAAAACACACACACACACACACACAAAGAAACGAGCACAAACAGCCACAACACACACACACACACAGACACCTGTGCACACATCCACTTCCTCTCACGCACACACATGCACGCCCACGAACACACTGGTGTGTGTCAGTGCAGATGCACACTGACTCAAACCTACATTTCTCTGCCTAGATTCTTTGTCTTTCCTTGGTCCCTTGGTAACATGTTGCCTGCCTTGGATGTCTCTGGTTGTTGTTTCTCCGGGGACAGGCGCGTCCGCCATATTAGCTTCTGGAAACGGCAAGGGATTTGACGTCAGAACAGAACAGACGAATCAACAAGCAAAAAAACCCTAAATAGTTGTTGACTGAGACGAATAAGCAGACAAGCGTACAGCCAAACGTACACCCATTTAGGAAGTGTGTGTGTGTGTGTGTGTGTGTGTGTGTGTGTGTGCAACAGAACAAGTGAAGCCTAACATGATGCTGGGGGAGTGTTGGGTGAGGGGGCAAGAAGGCCGTAGGGGCCACAACCCCCCCCCCCCCCCGCCTCCTCCCCACACAGACTGTGTGTGTGTGTGTGTGTGTGTGTGTGTGTGTGTGTGTGTGTGTGTGTGTGTGTGTGTGTGTGTGTGTGTGTGTGTGTGTGTGTGTGTGTGTGTGTGTGTGTGTGCCCGACCAGACAAACGGGCTGAAGGAGGTGTGCCTGTCAGGGGGGTCAGAAGTTAGATTTAATGGACTCCAGTGTCACAGTCAGTCAGCCTGGCGGTCCATCAAAGAGCAGCGGGCCGACTGACTGTTCTCAGGTCTATCTGACATCAGAAAAAAATAAAGACCATCTACTGCTCTAATGTGATGACATCATCATCACCACGTCACACAGGGTGTGACGTGGTGACCTTGGACACACCTTGGATTATTATTATTATTATTATTATTATTATTATTTTCGATATTGTTTGCCAACTTATTGTACTTTTGCCTGAATTATTGTACTTCTACCTGAGCTCTGGTTCAGTTCTTGGAGACTTGTTAGGAATGAAATGCACTTCTGACTTCTGGTGACGAGTTGTTCTCTTACCTTCCTTTGTTGAAACACACTGTACTGTAAGTCGCTTTGGACAAAAGCGTCTGCTAAATGCTAAACTGTTATGTAATGGAATGGAATGGATTTGTGATCAGAATTTTGGTGAGTTTACCAAACCTTTTCCTACACTGTGTGTGTGTGTGTGTGTGTGTGTGTGTGTGTGTGTGTGTCATCATGAGGCCCTTGTTTGCCGTCTCTGTGCGCTCAGATACCTTTTCGACACGCTCTGAGAAGCTGCGTGTGGGAACAACAGGTGTGAATATGATTGACTCGGCTCACAACGTGAGCCATCAAACAGAACGCCTCATAAATTCATATGCATATGCAAACAGCATATGTCCACCGCGTGTTTGCCACAGAAACAACACTGAGTGGACTTCTGTTTGAGAGTCTGACCGTTGGTGGATGGAACATGATTATTTATTTTCCCGCCATTGTGTTGTTGTGTTTGTATAATCAGGACAACCAACAAACAAACTGGATTGAATGCAGGAATCGTCGGCCTCATCGCCGCAGGGCACAAGCTAGGATGCATGCTTTAGAAGCAATACTTCAAATGTATATACTTGCACAACAAAATGCACAAAATATATGCACACAAATAAAGCAGCACATTGTATATTGGGGTGAGGAAAATCGGTAATGGTGAAGACCAACTGCCCAATAGAAAGAAAGGCTGGTAAGATTTCACACAGAGCCTGTTATTTTATTCTGCAACGATAGATTGATATAGATCTGTATATTGTTATTGTTCTTTAGCTGGAAACTTGCCTTGGGCTTCACAGAGCCTATGAAACAACATGCATTTAAAACAACAGAGCGTTTGCAGACATTCATTTGATGTCTACAACTATCCAAGGGAGTGGGCAATGGTTTATCAAGCATTGATTGCCATGTCGACATTTCTAATGACAACCACTTGGTTGATGCTTTTCCCGATGAGCAACGAAGCAGAAATCATTTACCACAGACGTTTGTAATTCATATTTGCGTTTTTGCATATTCAAACTACCTTTCAAAGCGGTGAATTGCATACGTTCAAATATGTTCTTCTTATAGTTCTCGTGTTGTCTCGCTGTACGAGCCAAATGCCACATAATTCGATATGTGTCGATATGTATATGTTCTTTTTTGGGTTACACTCGTGTTGTGTGGGCCAAATTGGGTGCATGTTCCTTTAAGAACAGGAAGATTTAAGAACAGGAAGAAGTACATTTCCGAGAAGTGTGGAGGTTAACGTTTCTTTTTGACCTTGTTAACGTTTCGTGGAATAATAAAGGATTATATTTACGAAGCAATTCGTTAGTTTGTTTTTGTTCTTGCTTTCGGCAATTTAGTTTTTTTGTAGAAGACAGGAAACACTGGTCAACCAACATTCTCTGTATCATCTTAAACCCCCAACTCAACCCAATGTGCTAACTCACATTATCTTTGCACGCTGCCCAATGACTCAATCCTGTTCACCATGCTTTCATGTAGTTGTGAAGCAAACTAAAAAATATGTGCAATTATGAACAGCACATCTTGATGAACTCAGATAAACAGATAAACTCGATAACGAAAGAGCTAATGACTGAACAAAGTCAATACATCCGTGAAAATACATTCAATGACAATACTTATTTTTATTCTGTACATTTTTATTTTATAGTATAGTGTTTTAGAAAATGCATACTGCGGGAGGGAATGGGGAGTAAGCATTCCATTGTACTTGTTGCATATTGCAAAATACAAATCTTGAATCTTAAAGCTAATAGCATCAAAATCACAGTGCATATGATTACCATGATTCATATGTATTCAGCTTTTCTTTATTGTATTAAATAGATGAGTGTGAATTTGGAGACAGGGAGACAGACACAAGCGGTACAGTATCTGCTCGCTGAATAGCCTAATAGGTGCTGTGGATGAACACATGGTGGTGGTCTTCCTTAGGGCCAGAGACGGCCTCGGCATGCTGGAGGAAGCCTTCCACGCCGCCCCAGACGTCCCGCTGCCTGTGGATGGGGAGGACAGGCAAGTGGGTGGTTTCTGAAGAGAGCTGCTGATGTGGAAGTGACCGCTAACAAATCACACATGACAACTGTGTGCCTTCAGGCCCCCTGCCATGCGCTCAGAGGGTGTGTGCGTGCGTGCGTGCGTGCGTGCGTGCGTGCGTGCGTGCGTGCGTGCGTGCGTGCGTGCGTGCGTGCGTGCGTGCGTGCGTGCGTGCGTGCGTGCGTGCGTGCGTGCGTGCGTGCGTGTGTGTGTGTGTGTGTGACAGCACGCTGCTGTATGTCCTACTACTAATGTGAGAGCAGAGGTATGACAACACGTGTGTGTGTGTATCTGTGTTTGGGTGTGCATGTAATTAGCTAAATTAAATACAATAGTAGTTTATTAACATAGAATGCAAATGATCTTGGATTTTAACAGGAAGTAGAAATACTTCAGATGCATCTGTCAAATAATTTAATTATCGTTAACTATCATATAAAACTTGATTGAGAAAGCATTGTGTATATCTTTTAAAAATAATAAACATTGTGCAGAGCTGACTTAAAGAGAAACTTGCAGGTTGACACGCCCAGTTGATGAATGTGCGGGGTATGTAGAAAATCAATGTTTTTTTTAATTTTATACACAGCTGTATAAAGCAGCTGGATTCGTTTTTTGTATGCATGCAACGCTGAGAAGAGCCCGCCTCCACCGGGGGCTGGGCTGGCTGCTTGTCTGGTCTTCTGGTCGTTGTTTGGTCGTCACACAGGCCCCGGGAACACCTGGGCGCGCTGTTGTTCCAAACCCTTAAAGAGCTCATCTCACTTTGTGCTACTAGGGGGGGGGGGGGGAGATAGGGGAACGTCTGCTCCCTAAGCTTCGTGTTGGTTGGATCCATGAATCAATTCATGGTTACCTACTTTTAGTTAGTTTCATGTTATTTGTCATGGTTTTTGTAGCAGGTCATGACAACATGCACGTGCAGACCAAACACTGATTGTCAGCGTACCTTCACTTGTGTTGAGACGAATGCTAGACCCAAGCTGGTGTCAAGTCTATAGGCCCATGATGGAAGACCGAACCAAACTAACCAAATGGAAATGATAGGTCCACAGCCTCGTCATGTTGTTTTACCGTGTAGTGTTTTAGATCCAGGGGACTGCCAACTATAGGGACAAGGGTACCATGGAAAGATTGAATGAATGGTTGGATTGGTCTCAAGGTTCGACACTCTCGACATTGCGGTTTGACTTGCCATCAGCTGTAACGTCTGACGTGTGTTTTTTCGGTCTGCGTTAAATTATGAAAACGAGTTCAGCTGTAATTCTTCAAAACATGAAAATGGATTGTAAAATATATATGTATTTAACAATCAATTGGCTACATACCTATTATGTTCTCTGTAACTTGGTGTTATGTTAAAATATCCAGTTCCACACCGATGAATTTAGTACCTTGGTTTACTGACATAATTTGCCACTTAAAGCACGTAAGTCAAAACGTAACATAACACGGTACTGTTGTACACTTAATAACCGCTGTTGTACTGTACTGTTGTGTGAGTGTGTGTAACAATACATTCCCCACATACATTAACCCGGGGATGCCAATCTGCAAAGGCTCATATTTTAACGTACAGTCTCAGTTTTTGATTCTGGCAATTGAAGCAATGCAAAAAAAATGAGCCAGATCTTATTTCAGAGCTTGATTGCTCATCTCGTACAATAAATCACTATCTTTCCAGTCACTAACCCTGCAAGCAACTGCTCTACTAATAGAGAACAAATCCGGAATGGAATTGTCCAATAAGGTGCAATTTTCCGATGTTCTCCATTATAAAGTCAGGTGATGTATAGCCTTGCTTTACAAGCCAGGGGCTATCAGCATTAAGTCAAGGTCAAGAATAACCCTTGGCCATTTGCTCAGGGCCAATTGAACTAATGTATCCTGCCAACAGGGCTAAATATGTTACATAAGTGGTTGTGTGGGCCATGCACTTAAGCAATGATGACTGAAGCCAAATTGCTGGCACCATCTCCCTAGGTCAGTTTTTACTGGCCATTTTTTCAAGGGCAATTCTTTTTTTGTTGCATGGCCCTCATATAGATCACATGGTAGATAGTTTGTCAGCACAAACTTTGAGAAGCACTTAGTTAATATTTCGAACTTCAAACGTACACAAATAACAATTGAGTATTTGATAGAGCAGAGGGTCACGGTAAACAGGTAAATCTAACATGCCTTGCATCCAACAAGTCCAGGCTGCTTGAACCAGCCTCCAACCACACACACAATCCACACCTTCATCTAAAGTCCCAGTCTCAATGGAATGTGTGTGACGACCGCCTATTTCAACCACACAGACAGAATATAACAGATCAAAGAAGTTCAAGGCATCACTTTTGTTTCATAATGAATTTGGGAAAACGTTTCATAAACCATTCACCTCACCAAAGTAGATTTTTTTCTTCAAAAACAACAGGACCACTAAAGGTGCTGTAAGATGTAAGAGCTATTATTGCAATAATAGAGTGCAAATTGTAACAGATATCACATCCATCAGCTGTTAGTGAGTGAAATGCGTTGTGAGAGTACAGTATCTGTTTGAGTTGACTGGGCCTGCCTCTGGATCAGAACATTTAGATTTGAGATTGCTTCCGGCTCCTTTCTAACGTAACCTCGTTCCCAGGCGTCATCTCAACAGGGTGCTTCACGTTACTGGTGAGTGAGGGGGATCCGTTTCAGTTACATGGGTTTGGTCATGAGAGAGAGAACCTCTCTCTCTCTCTCTCTCTCTCTCTCTCTCTCTCTCTCTCTCTCTCTCTCTCTCTCTCTCTCTCTCTCATGCATCTTGAGGGGTATTCATTTCCAATGCATTATGTTTTGGATATTGCTTTGTCAAATTCTTGGTCGAAAAAACTCCATATTTAATGTCCTTGTCTTGTTCTTATTCTTTTCCCTCTGGGGACCGTTAACTGGCATGCACAGATTATAGGAAATATGGGAATGGAAATTGCGTTGCAGTACACCGGTATGACACTACAATTCAGAGAACTGGTGCTACATGACCAGAGAACAACAGTTAGAACAACAGCCATAGAGAACTGGTGCTACATGACCAGAGAACAACATTTAGAACAACGGCCCTAGAGAACTGGTGCTACATGACCAGAGAACAACAGTTAGAACAACAGCCCTAGAGAACTGGTGCTACATGACCAGAGAACAACATTTGGAACAACAGCCCTAGAGAACTGGTGCTACATGACCAGAGAACAACAGTTGGAACAATAGCCCTAGAGAACTGGTGCTACATCAAGTCAAGTCAAGTTTATTGTCACTTCACAGTTTACACAAGTATAAAGCAGTGGTGTGAAAATCGTATGTACAATACTCGACGACAGACAGCAGTTATAAAAATAAGATTGATACTTGATACTGCGGTATCGCCTGCCTGACGGTAAAAGTGAATACAGTTCGTGGCTGGGGTGGGCAATGTCTTTTATGATGCGTTTGGCCTTGGCCACGCACATGTACATGTACATGACCAGAGAACAACAGTTGGAACAACAGCCCTAGAGAACTGGTGCTATGCGACCAGAGAACAACAGCCATAGAGAACTGGTGCTACATGACCAGAGAACAACAGTTGGAATCAACAGCCGGCAAAATGACACAAGACGCATCACCCACCAGACTTTTGCTGGCGAACCAAAATGCTGGTAAAATGGAGGGTAATTAATCATTGGTAATTTACATATACTACATTGTACCACATTGGAATGGTACAAACCATTGTTTTGAAACCACAGCAAAGTATTCCTTTAGCAGAAGGTTACCAAAATAATAGGCCACAAAAAAGGCACAACAGAAAACCCCACACAGTAAGTCATCCCACGAAAGACCCACAGCCATAACAGACCTTTTCTTATCATCCAACATTTTCTGAAAGCGAAACCACACACAAATACCAGCCTACGCACAAGAGGTCTCAGGCCACCTGGAAGATCAGCCCTGGTACAGTCTGATGCACCCTAGTTGTGATTGGACTTAGTCTGCGCTACAAATACTGTATTTCAGACCAAGGTCAGGAAGCGGAGGCTGTGAATACTGTATATTTTAGAGAAGGAAAAATGAATGAAGAATTGTATTTATCAGGAGATATATTTGATCACCCATAATGTTTTCCCTGCAGAGGTATATGATGGAATCCCCCCCCCCCCCCCCCCCCCAACGGAAAAATTAACAAACACCCTGTATGTGTATGTAGGCCTAACATATCAGTGCTTTGAATTATTGACTAGATGCAGTGTAGCTGGGGGGTACAGTGCCACTATCACAACAGCCATTAAAGCAGCTTGTTTTGTGTGCCTCCTTTCATGGAGGGTTAAACACATCGTCCTAAGACATCCCTGTTCCATTGCTTGGTTGTACTGTATGTGTGACATGTTTCACATCCTTAAGCTGGTGTGAGTCCTCTGTCTCTCACGGTGTACCCGTGGATTGTCCTCATTACAGACACACCGATCACAGTTCCTGCAGGAAGGCTCTTTAATGGCCTTGACTGCATCTGCGGGCATTCAGAAGGCATGCCTGGATAGACAGTGTTGTGAGATGAAATGTCAGTTCTGCTGCGCATGGTGAATTGAGGACAGAGCCCACCTGCAGCCCCCCTGATTAAGCTGTGTCACAGTGGAATGCATTTTGTTTTTGTACATTTCGCTCCAGACAATATAGCGACGATACCATTGATTCATAGTCATCATTGTATTGTAATAATAATAATGATGATAATTAATGCTGCACATGAAGTCAGTGAGGGCAACTACTGTGGTTTCCCTTTGATACAGCAGCAAGCAGCAGACTGGAGGAGCCCCAAGTACCACACATGCACACACACACACACACACACACACACACACACACACACACACACACACACACACACACACACACACACACACACACACACACACACACACACGGCAGGTCGAATGCCGACGAGGTATTGGGAGCCTGGGCTGTGGAATTAATCATCAAGGAAAAAAGAAAAGTGAGCGTGAGAATATTGTGAGATTGCGGTAATCACACTTAAGCAGCCTTAAATAGCCTCAGTATGGCAGCCAGTGAGTTGGACGCGCCGGGGCATGTCATCTACTGAGTCGCCCTAGTCACCCTGCGAGGCTTTCTTTCACCCATGTGATGTTCCAGCTCTCCGTTTGAACGTGAAAAAAAATAAAAACCCCGGCCTTGATAATTACAGAAAGCAGGCATGCTAGTTCTATTTCAAGCTGATAACACCAGGGCCCTGGGACTCCCCTCTCTAGGTTAAGACGTAGGCTGAGAGAAGGTCATCAGTTCACACACCTACTTGGTGGGCGTAGATTTAGTCGATGTACGATGCATATCCCATCTCTCCACCTTTTTTTGCTAACTTCGCTCTTAAGTTGTTGTTTTTTCCAACGGCCGAATCTAACCTGGATCCTAGGTGTTCTCATCTCATGACTGAACGAACGAGGCACTGTCATTGTTTGGTACTGGACCTTTTTAACACACCCAACCCCCCCCCCCCCCCCTGACATATACCGCTCCATCGGAAGTCCTGCCCTCTCTCTGCAAATATAGGCACTTTTAAAGTCATTCCAGGCAGTCCTTCAAGGAGATGCGAGCGCCTGGCCTCTTATTGGCTAATATGATTACCTGGTACTTATGAAGCGTTGCTGCAACACACACTTATTGAAAGTGAGTTGAAGGGGCCGTTTATCGAAGAGCCTGAAAACCTGGCAGCATTTGTTGAAATGCTTAAAGACGGGACCGGGTGCTACGGTCTCTCAGAATCCCATTGCTTTGGAATGTTTCTAGGTGTCATGGACATCCAATGGTAACCCATACCAATTGGTGATACTCATCCAAATTACTGCATTACATAACATAAATGCTACATCCCTTTAAACTATCTTGTTGAATATTAAGAGTTGTAGCTGCGGTCCTCTTGCAGGGTTTATTCAATATTTCCTCCTGTTGCGTCACTATGTGTAAAATGTGTTATTGTCATTGTTATACATTCATGTGACATATAACCCCAATTTGATATTATCATATGGATACTTGCATAATATTCCATCCTTCCATACAGTATCAATAGTTTTTGGAATATGCCATTAATTTGGCTTAGGCTCGCACCATCCATATTCATCATACGATTAACGTCTATCTCCCTACGATAGATTGAAGCCATTTAGTATTCATGGCGTGTGATAAATATATATCACATGTGTACATTGGCCGGGCAGCGGAGCAGCGGACTGAGAAGCCATGCGGTGAGCGCGGTGCTGGGAGGGGAGATGTGGTAGAGATGGAGACAGGGAGGGCCAGCAGGAGAATGCTCCTGGCAGGGCGGCTCCTCAGTTGACTAGTTTCCATCGTTTCAGTAATAAATTATACAATTACCTCATCAGTGAATATAATGGTGCATCAATCGGTGAAACCACAAGCGAAAAAAGATAGGAGGACACGTAATAATTGAGAAGCACTAGTCTTCTTCTATTGGATGGTCCACTATGGTGGTGTATTTATATACAGTATATCTATATATATATACACTGATGCATATCTTCCCACATTTTTTCTTTTTTCTACAATGGAATAGCATCCATCCTGTTACACGTAATGTTCTATGAAACCCACGCTCCAATATTCACACTTGGTGTAGAGAAGGCCCACGTATTGCAGACGAGGAGCGTTTCAGTGACGGCCTCCAGCTGTTCAACCCTCTTGTTTATGTTTGGAGCCGTGGGGGGGGAGGGGGGTGCCCGGTCGGACGCCCCCGGCATCGCACAGTGGGACCACATCCCTGGGGAGGGTGCCCTTGTGGTTTCCCATTCATCCCTCCCTAACCTGGGGAATCATCCGCATGCTGCATGGTGTATTATTGGGGGGGGGGGCGTGGGTTTCCAGTCCTGATTCTGTAAGTGAATGCAGGAATCCTTTCGATGAAGGGTTATCACATGTCACAAAATGTATAACCGAAAAGAAATGCCTACAAAAAGTACAGCCTAAAAATTGATAATTGATGAGATTGATTTTAGTAGACCTTTAATGCCCATATAAAAGAGAAACAACAGATGTCTCTATCTTACTTCCAAGTCATTGTAGGCAACCATAAATGGGTATTTTTTGTATCTCTCAGTGATTTATTGCATCACTTCCTGTAGGGCTCGAGCCACTAAATTGATAATTGTGTCCTTGAGGCAGTCTTTCATATAAAAGAGACACCAGAGCTCCCAAATCCTTCACTCGTTCCCTCATTCCCTACCCACTCTCTGTAGGGAGTTCAATGTAGAGGACTATATCATGAGCTCATTGGCACAATTAAAAAACACTTTCGGACCCTTCTCGACTTAATTACGTCATTGCTTTAAATTACCGTCCCAGATCTACAGTGCATCGGTGGATGTTGCTTGTCCATTTTTCTTTCAGTGCAATGCATGATGTTGTGTGATAAATATGCTTGGTTAGTGACCATCGGATGTACACTCAATTTCACAATACATTTTGGGATACAATTAGTGCACTATACAGTATAATAATAATAATAATAATAATTTACTTATATGTCATTGTGTACATTTATTTTCAATGATCTATGATTTATGTTTATATTATTGCACGTGTCTTTTATAAGAATAATATCCCAACGTACCGCCTGCAGTACCTGTGGTATCACAGGTACGTAAGTAAGTAAGTAACTATTGAAAATAGTTTCTTTAAGTTAGCCCAGGATGATGAGTGTAGATGTTTATCCTCGAGGACGAAAGACAACCTGTGGTGGTGAAATAATAAAATATATTGTCAACAAGCAACTCGAATGAATGGTTCTGTTTTTAGGCAGTGGGCCAATTTCTATCAAACAGATGCCAAGTACATCTAATTGCAAGAAGGAACACAGCTGGGACTGGTTTGTGAATTTGTTGTGGCTTTTATCACATTTTCTCCTCCCAAATATGAACTTAATGGCATGCATCCTTTATCAAAATATGACGTCAAGTTATATCTGGAAAATAAAGAAGAAGAAAAGATTGTTTTTTCTTTCAGAGACTCCAAATTAATTGAATTAGTAAAACTATTATATTTCTTATGACATTGTAAAGTACAATAATATAATTATACAATGGCAACGTACGTTGGACAAACAAACAAGTAGAAGTGAGGATACCCTGCCCGGAGGATGCCCGGGGCCCCTTTCCGGTGCCAGGCCCGGAAAGAGGGCCCGTCAGCGAGCGTCTGGTGGCCGGGTTAGCCACGGAGCCCGGTCAGGCATAGCCCGAAAAAGTAACGTGGTCACTTCTCCTTCCCGCGGACCCACCACCTACGGGAAGAACCGCTGGGGTCGGGTGCACTGCCAGTTAGGAGGCAGTGAAGGCAGGGGGCCTCGACGGACCAAACCCAGCCAACAGAGACTGGCTTTGGGGACGTGGAATGTCACCTCTCTGGGGGGGAAGGAGCCTGAGCTTGTGCGGAAGGTGGAGCGCTACCAATTAGATTTGGTGGGGCTTATCTCTACGCACAGCACTGGCTCTGGAACTAAACTCCTGGATAGGGGTTGGACTCTTTCCTTCTCTGGAGTTGCTCAGGGTGTGAGGCGCCGGGCGGGTGCGGGGATACTCACAAGTCCCCGGCTGAGTGTCGCTTTGTTGGAGTTTACCCCGGTGGACGAGAGGGTCGCCTCCCTACGCCTTAGGGTCATGGGAGGGAAAACTCTGACTGTTGTTTGTGCCTATGCACCAAACAACAGTTCGGAATATCCCGCCTTCTTGCACACCCTGGATGGAGTCCTGCATGGGGCTCCTGAAGGGGACTCTATAGTCCTCCTGGGAGACTTCAACGCACACGTGGGTAATGATGGGGAAACTTGGAGGGGCGTGTTGGGGATGAACGGCCTACCTGATCTGAACCGGAGTGGGGTTTTGTTATTGGATTTCTGTGCTAGTCATGGATTGGCCATAATAAACACCATGTTCAAACACAAGGATACTCATAAGTGTACATGGTACCAGAGTACCTTAGGTCGAAGGTCAATGATCGATTTTGTTATCGTGTCATCTGGCCTGAGGCCGCATGTTTTGGACACTCGGGTGAAGAGAGGGGCAGAGCTGTCAACCGATCACCATCTGGTGGTGAGTTGGGTAAGATGGCGGGGGAAGCCTCTGGACAGACCTGGTAAGCCCAAACATGTAGTGCGGGTGAACTGGGAACGTCTGGTGGATGCCCCTGTCCAGGGGGCATCCAACTCCCACCTCCGGCAGAATTTTTCGGGCATCTCTGTGGAGGCTGGGGGCATTGAGCCAGAGTGGTCATTGTTCAAAGCTTCTATTGCCGAAGCTGCGGTTGAGAGCTGTGGCCTCAAGGTCATTGGTGCCTCAAGGGGCGGCAACCCTCGGACTTCGTGGTGGACACAGGTGGTCAGGGAAGCCGTCCGGCTGAAGAAGGAGGCCTTCCGGGCTATGTTAGCCTGTGAGACTCCGGACTCAGTTGCGAGGTATCGACAGGCCAAGAGGACGGCAGCCTCGGCTGTAGCGGAGGCAAAGCAGCGGGTGTGGGAGGAATTCGATGAAGCCATGGAGAAGGACTTTCAGTCGGCACCAAAGCGTTTCTGGCAAACAATCCGGCGCCTCAGGAGGGGGTAGCGTGGAACCATCCAAGCTGTGTACAGTAAGGGTGGGACATTGCTGACCTCAACTGAGGAGGTGATCAGGCGGTGGAAAGAACACTTTGAGGAACTTATTAACCCAACTACACCCTCAATGGTAGAGACAGAGCTGGAGGATGAAGGACGGCAAACATCAATCTCCCTGGAGGAAGTCACTGCGGTAGTCAAACATCTCCGCAGTGGCAAAGCCCCAGGGGTTGATGAGATCCGTCCAGAAATGCTAAAGGCTCTGGGTGTTGAGGGGCTGTCATAGAAGACACGTCTTTTCAACATTGCGTGGAAGTCTGGGACAGTGCCTGAGGAGTGGCAAACGGGGGTGGTGGTTCCCCTGTTCTAAAAAGGTGACCAGAGGGTGTGTGCCAATTACAGGGGCATCACATTACTCAGCCTCCCTGGGAAAGTCTACTCCAAGGTGCTGGAAAGGAGGGTTCGGCCGATAGTCGAACCTCAGATTGAAGAGGAACAATGCGGATTCCGCCCTGGTCGTGGAACAACGGACCAGATTTTCACTCTTGCAAGGATCCTGGAGGGGGCTTGGGAGTATGCCCATCCGGTCTACATGTGTTTTGTGGATTTGGAGAAGGCATATGATCGGGTCCCTCGGGAAATACTGTAGGGGGTGCTGCGGGAGTATGGGCTGCGGGGGTCACTGTTGAGGGCCATCCAATCTCTGTACTGCCAAAGCAAGAGCTGTGTCCGGATTCTCGGTAGTAAGTCAGGCCTGTTCCCAATGGGTGTTGGCCTCCGCCAGGGCTGCGCTTTGTCACCCATCCTGTTTGTGATTTTCATGGACAGGATTTCAAGGCGTAGTCATGGAGGGGAGGGGTTTCAGTATGGTGGGCTCAGGATTAAATCTCTGCTGTTTGCAGATGATGTGGTCCTGTTTGCGTTATCAGTATGTGACCTTCAGCACTCACTGGATCGGTTTGCAGCGGAATGTGATGCGGCTGGGATGAGGATCAGCACCTCCAAATCTGAGGCCATGGTTCTTAGCAGGAATCCGGTGGATTGTCTACTCCAAGTAGGGAGGGAGTCCTTATCCCAAGTGAAGGAGTTCAAGTATCTCGGGGTCTTGTTCTCGAGTGAGGGGAGGATGGAGCGTGAGATTGACAGGAGAATAGGTGCAGCGGGAGCGGTATTGGGTGCACTTTGGCGCACCGTTGTAACCAAAAGAGAGCTGAGCCAGAAGGCAAAGCTCTCGATCTACTGATCAGTCTTTGTTCCTACCCTCACCTATGGCCATGAACAATGGGTAATGACCGAAAGGACGAGATTGCGAATACAAGCGGCCGAAATGAGTTTCCTCAGGAGGGTGGCTGGTATCTCCCTGAGGGATAGGGTGAGAAGCTCAGTCACTTGTGAGAGTCTCGGAGTAGAGCCGCTGCTCCTTCGCGTACAAAGGAGCCAGTTGAGGTGGTTCGGGCATCTAGTGAGGATGCTTCCTGGTCGCCTCCCGAGGGAGGTTTTCCAGGCACATCCAACTGGGAAGAGACCACGGGGCAGACCGAGGTACAGGTGGGGTGATTACATCTCCACACTGGGATCCCCCAGTCAGAGCTAGTCGATGTTGCCAGGGAGAGGGAAGTTTGGAGTCCCCTGCTGAAGCTGCTACCTCCGCGACCCGATTACGGATAAGCGGGAGAAGATGGATGGAATGGCAACGTAACTTGGAGAAATATTATCCTGAGGAAAGACAGAAGGCCCCACCTGTAGCCTATGTGTATGTGTTTCCTCCAAGCCCTGAAATCATTCATATCAGATCACAGTTCTTCAGCTGATTTTGTTGTGTGAAACTGATATGATTAACAGGAATCAGTTGAGATCAGTGGTGGCTCGTCCATCGTTAGGGGTGGTGCGATTGATTGGTCTTAAAAATAATGAAAATTATAAATTATTTAAAAATAATTGTATAATTTATATATAATGTTTCAAATAAATACAAATGTATTTTGTGTGTTAGTTTTGCGTGTAAATAAAAAATATAATGATACAAAATGTAAAGATTTGTGCGGACAGGCCAGACTCCCATTGACTTGCATGGTGATGTAGTTCGTCATTTTAGCAACGGGAGGAGTGATTTTATTCGAATAGAAGTCATTGGGATGGGAAATCCCCGCTCTTAGCAACAGATGGCGCTGTGAGAGTTTGAGTCGGTTGGTTGCATTCAGATTTCACACAGGATGCAGAGAGTTTTGCCCTAGACAATCCCACTTTCAGTTGGCAAGGAATCAAATTGCTTAGCTAACGGATTAATGTTACCGTGGAAAGAAAAATCGTTCCCTTCAAACAAACCCATTTGAAGGCGTTCACTCCAAGAACAGAGAAGGATAAAGGAGCTTGGACCGGAACGACCTGAATTACAGATGTAGCAGCAGCCAAGAGATCGGGACAAGCTTACAACCGGGGATTGAAGATGAAGATGAAGATGAAGATTATTTTCATGACTTTTGCTGGGCTGAGCTATTTCCATATTTACTTTGGGTTTTCTTGGTTGTAGGTTGCATTCTTAGCCACTGGTGGCTAAGTGTATGTGTGGTGGTGACCAGTGGTGTTGATTGATTGATTTGTCAGTTATTGTGCATTATGTTTTTTGTTGTTTGCACTTTACTAGAAGTTTGGACCCATCTCTGCACTCTCTTGACTATTTATCTATTTATATATATATTTTTCAAGTGCCCTGAACTGATGTCCCCCTTACAATACTTTTGTAGCAGTATTAGTATATAATTCTAGGGTGTTTTTCTCTATATTCTAATGCTTTATTCGACTCTACAGCCCTAGGCTGCCTACCGACAACTATTCAAATGGGGAGCGGTGCCTCCCGTTCTGTGAATAACAGCCATAGGAGCCATTGATCTTAATTGCGACTATCCTCGTGCACAAACTTAGTGCACATCATGGACTTTAACATCTTGTTAAACCTCTTTACCAGACTGTCTGTCTGGTACATGCTGGTTGGGATTAATTTAACCCCCAGAAACCCATAAAGTTTGCGCAGTTAGAATCTTTTTCAGGATTCCAACTAAAAAGAGATTAATTGAAACAGTGCAACGCTGTGCTCTTCGCCAACATGGAGCGTAGTGGAACTGCTTCGGGATACCCGGTTGCAAAACCGACAATGGCTTACACAAACTGGTACGCCCCGTGTGCTGCGGTCTAATGGCCCGATGAGATCCATGCCACTTCTCTCGAAAGGGGTCTCAATTAAAGGTAATTAAAGGGGGCCCGATTGGGCTGTTGGGGTGGCGGGAGGACTCACGTCAGGGCTCACACCACCGACCAACATCACCGTGAATGGCCGGCTGTGAATAGAAGTGGTTACATGTTTTAAAATGCGTTTCCCCCACTGGACAAGAAACAACACTGAACGAGAAGGATCGATGCCAAGCGCAAAATGAGAAAAACTAGTGTTTTGCATTGCTGGCTTACTTCTCCCAGGGTATGGAGTCCAATATCAAAAAACTATTCTAATAATCCTTTTTTTTTTTATGTGGCAAAAGTACAGTGCAAAATTTGATTTAGGATTGTACGAGTAATAGTCTTTCAATCATCCGATCGTGATCCTAAGGACATTATATAACGGTTATATAACGCAGCCTTACGGTTAGCCTTCTGCTAACCAAACTATTAGCAACATTCAGCAGAGCAACTCATCGCATGCTTTCATGCTAAAGCGACCTACACAACCTAAAAAACTACAAACTTCTCTTTCACCATCTGAAGGGACTTGCATGCTAATCTGCCTTTGTAGAACAGCCAATAGGAATGTCCTCTCTCTGAAATGACCTGTGACTGGCCAAAGTCTCCCACCACGGGCTTGATTCTTTTTTTTTTTTAAAGCCCGAAAACTGAGCCAGCTTTGACTGAAATGTTTTCTAAAGCAATGTCAATGTTATGAGTACTCATTCACCGGACACACTAGTGGAAGCCTAAAGGGATTTACATCCTGTTTGTTCTAGTGGGTGTGTGTTTGATGATACCCTGGGATACAAGCTGCTTCATTAATATTTAGAAGTATTCACACTACTAATTGGATAGAATCTATTTCCCGGAACAATAGTCTAATGGACGTGCTTGTGGGAGGCTCAGGCTTCCATATTGATCCGGCCAATCAGCTCTCCTCTTGTTCGCCAACGGTAATGATTGTTGTATTGTATTGGGCCATAACTCCGAATTAACCTCGGGAGAAACGGAGAGATGGCCTTCAGGGTTCTTTAATTCACTCGACTACAATTGGATATTCTATCAGTGAATTATATTCTTGAATTACATATCCACGTCTTTTTTTAGCAGCTCTAACATAACTTAATGAACATGCATGCAAAGCAGCCCGCACATTATCGCCTAAGTTGCATTGGACAAAACCCTGAAGAAACAGTCCAGTGATAAGAGAATAAAGTATTAAAATCTGGCTTACATGGTGTGTAGACTGTGTGTAGAGGGACGCACAAGCAGTGGCTTTATAAGGAGGATTATAATGACTTCACTAATCCGCTCTCTCTGTTTGGTGGAACTCTCAGGGAGTGTGGAAGTCTGGTGTACACCAGAAGAGATGGGGGGGGGGGGGTGCAGGTGAACTCATTAAAAGAAACATCTGAAATGCATAATTTTGGAAGCAAAGCATGGGGGCCGAATATATACATGGCGCTGGAGAAATGACAGTTGAAAGCAAGCTTGTGGAACACTTCGATAGGTTTCTCTGCGCGGGGTCTGTGCCGAGATCCCCCAGAGGTCATTCACTAAAAGTGACATAAACCGGAGAGAAAGTGGACGGCCCTAACATGTACGGCAGCTTAACACTTTTTTTTTCTCCGAGGTGCACGTAAGCTTATGTGAGCAAACACCGGACACTCGGACAGCTACTGCTTAGTGTCATTTGACCCCGGCACGCCAATGCTTATTTTTTTTTAAAGACAACATGAATTGATCTACTTTTAAAGTTAGCAGTAAGCGCTCTCATTCACTCTCATTCACACTCGCAGTCAAACACCGACGGATGGAATTACATCCCTCTCGCGTCTTAGTATCTATAGAAAGACTCACGATGCTCTGCTATAGATGGATTCTAAATGCTCCTCTATACATTCTGAATTATCTTCTATAGATATACTCTGAATGCCCTTTCAAAGACTCTGAATGCTCTTCCATAGACTCTTAATGCTCTTCCATAGACTGAATGCCCTTTCATAGATGTTATCTGAATGCACTTTCATATACACTGAATGCTTTTCCATAGATTCACTCTGAATGCTCTTCCATAGACTCTGAATGCAGATGTACTCTGAATGCTCTTTCATAGATTCTTCCATAATCTTAAAACACAGGAAAGCACACACACAGTGAAATGTGTTCCTCTGCATTTAACACATCCTAGTATTAGGAGCAGTGGGCAGCTACTGTATATACAGCTGCCCGGGGAGCAGTGGAGGGGTCTGGTGCCTTGCTCAAGGGCACCTCGGCAGTGCCCAGGAGGCGAACTGGCACTTTTTTTTGCCAAGTACCAGTACTCACTCCGTCTGTTTCGGGACTCAAACCGGCGACCCTCCAGTTACCATGCCCCAAGTCCCAACAGACTGAGCTACTGCAGATGTACTCTGAATGCTCTTCCATAGATGTACTCTGAATGCTCTTCCATAGATGTACTCTGAATGCTCTTCCATAGATGTACTCTGAATGCTCTTCCATAGATAGGCTCTGTCTTTAAAGAGATTCACCCGTCTCACTGGATTCCTCTCTAATGCTACAGCTACAGCTAACTCATTTGTACTCTTAATGCTCCTACTTTGCTACCATTATAAAGGGAAATGGTTATGAAGCACATTGTGTACTTTGGTCAGTTAGAAAAAATCATCGGTGTGTCTCTATTTAATTCAACATTTAATTGTCAAATGTATTGTAACAGCTGCCCACTGCTATTCGTTACAATAATCTCTCTTCGTACGTGTGTGTTTGTGTGTGTCTCCCTCTCTCTCTCCTCTCTCTCTCTCTCTCTCTCTCTCTCTCTCTCTCTCTCTCTCTCTCTCTCTCTCTCTCTCTCTCTCTCTCTCTCTCTCTCTCTCTCTCTCTCTCTCTCTCTCTCTCTCCCTCCCAGGCTCAGTGTCTTTCAGTGTGTTACTGGTGTCTGTTGCGCTGACAGTCTGTACCATTTGGCTCATAGCTCTATGTGGTGTCTGCAACTGGTGTCAACGTAAATTGGTAAGTAACAATGTGCATTGGTATGTGTGTGTGTGTGTGTGTATATGTATATACACATATATATAGGATACACACACACACACACACACACACACACACACACACACACACACACACATATGCATACTGTATATATAATATTATTCAATATGTGTTTACCCTCAAACTAATGTAATCAACAACAGTATATGAACAATGTCCACCCTCATAAAAGGTCATACTTGAGAAACTAATTAAAAAGGAAATGTTCCTAATTTACAGTTATGGGCCATGTCAGGATTATGGACGAGTGTGTGTACCGTATGTGTGCGGGGCGAAATTAATTTAAATTGAACGTCATGATGAAAAATGCCATACCATAATGCTGTGGCTGAAATAGATTTCCCCCTCCACTAATGCGTTTTTTTCCCAGTTGTCAGGCGGCTCCGGGATCGGATGCCCTTGTGTACCCTGTTCATGTGTGCCTTGGTGAAGGCATGTGTGTTTCGGCGGTGATGGTGTGTGTGTGTGTGTGTGTCTGTGTGTGTGTGTATGCATAATATAGGGAGGTGGGTGGGGGGCAGGGGGGGGGCGGACGATAAATAAACATGTGTGTATACTATATGTGTGGCCTTGCTGAGGGGAACCAACCAGGAGCAGGTTAGGTAAACACAGGCGTCACGCCTGAACACAGCGTGTGTGTGCGTGCGCTGCATGCTGCTCCACCCGCCAGCCCCCCTGCAGCCTGTCAGCCCCCCCTACCTCCCCCTCCCGCTGATCATCGGTAAGCTAATGAGACCCACAGTTGTGATTATTCCCCGTACGTTCTGTCGGGCTTTGCCTTCTCCTCAAGTGCTCTCACTGTCTCTCAATCTCTCCCTCCTTTTTTTCCAAGGGGCTCTCCCTCCCCCGAGCTAAGAGGGGGTCTCACGCAACACAGCCCCCAACCCCCACACCCCCCCCACTCTTAGCTTGCAGGGTTTACTGGTCTGTCTGTCTGTCTGTCTGTCTGTCTGTCTTGCTTGCTTGCGACAGGGTTGACGGAGGAAGCGGCTGGGAACAGACTGGCTTGTTGCACACCCCCACCTGTGGTGGGTGTCGCTCCTTCCTCAGGGACGCACCGCCGTCTTTTAATTCGTCCAGGAAATGAAACGCCGGTATGCTCTCTTATCGCCCGCGTCGGTGAAGTGACAGAAGAAGAGCGCGGAGCTTGGCGGTGCACACTTGGCGGACGGACCAATTAGCCTATCGCCCGCTGCTTATCTGTGTTTGCCCCCCCCCCCTCCACCCCCCCCCTCCAACCCGCTATCTTATGTCTGCGTCTGCGTCTGCGTCGTCTCCGTGTTGATGATGTCATTTGTTTGTCCTCTGCCCACTTTATCGCCGTGCCCTTGTCACAATGCCACTGATGCCCCCCCTAACCGCACACCACCACCACTACCACCACCCCCACCACCTCTACCTCCACCAGCACCACCACCACCACCACCACCAACCACCACCAACCACCACCCCCACCACCTCTACCTCCACCACCACCACCAGCACCACCACCACCACCAACCACCACCACCACCACCACCACCTCTACCTCCACCAGCAGCACCACCACCACCACCACCACCACCACCAACCACCACCACCACCACCACCAACCACCATCAACCACCACCCCCACCACCTCTACCTCCACCACCACCACCACCAGCACCACCACCACCACCACCACCACCACCACACCACCACCACCACCACCAACCACCACCAGCACTACCCCCACCACCACCAACCACCACCACCACCACCAACACCAGCACCACCACCACCATCACCACCACCACCACCAGCACTACCCCCACCACCACTACCACCACCAACCACCACCACCACAAGCACCACCCCTACAACCACTACCCCCTGCACCACCATCATCACCAGCACCACCACCCCTTCCTCTCGGCTCTCTCTTCCTTACAGTCTCTACTCTCATCTACTTCAGGGGTCTTCAGCCTTTTTCATCCCAGGGGCCCCTTGGTGGATTGAGGAACAGCGAAGGGACCTTATTTACTTCATCATTTATCCAGCTTTGATGCTTAGTTATAAGCCATGTTGACATAATTCAAATCAATGCATCAGGCTCAAATGTTTCCATTGCACGATGACTGGCCCTGGTGTGTGGTCTCTCTATGGGTCTATCTATGGGTCTCTCTATGGGTCTCTCTATGGGTCTCTCTATGGGTCTCTCTATGGGTCTATCTATCTCTGAGGCCTGGGTCTCTCTATGGGTCCATCTATCTCTGAGGCCCGGGTCTATCTATGGGTCTATCTATGGGTCTCTCTATGGGTCTCTCTATGGGTCTCTCTATGGGTCTCTCTATGGGTCTATCTATCTCTGAGGCCTGGGTCTATCTATGGGTTTATCTATCTCTGAGGCCCGGGTCTCTCTATGGGTCTATCTATCTCTGAGGCCCGGGTCTCTCTATGGGTCTATCTATCTCTGAGGCCTGGGTCTATCTATGGGTCTATCTATCTCTGAGGCCCGGGTCTCTCTATGGGTCTATCTATCTCTGAGGCCTGGGTCTATCTATGGGTCTATCTATCTCTGAGGCCTGGGTCTATCTATGGGTTTATCTATCTCTGAGGCCTGGGTCTATCTATGGGTCTATCTATGGGTCTATCTATGGGTCTATCTATCTCTGAGGCCCGGGTCTCTCTATGGGTCTATCTATCTCTGAGGCCTGGGTCTATCTATGGGTCTATCTATCTCTGAGGCCCGGGTCTCTCTATGGGTCTATCTATCTCTGAGGCCTGGGTCTATCTATGGGTTTATCTATCTCTGAGGCCTGGGTCTATCTATGGGTCTATCTATGGGTCTATCTATGGGTCTATCTATCTCTGAGGCCTGGGTCTATCTATGTCGATGACCTGGACGCTCCCTGTGGAGCAAACACTGAGTTGAAGGTGAAATTAGGGTGAAACGTGGGGGGGGGGGTGGTGACGGTAAGAACTGGTTTCTGCATTAACCATGTTTGAGGACCCCCTTGCGGTACCTCCGCGGAAGCCCTGGGGGGACGTGGACCCCTGGTCGAAGACCACTGCTCTACTTTAAACCGACCTCATGAGGATTCGGCTCCAATGCGTCCAGCAACGCTTGCCATAGTCGCCATCCATAATCCATAATAATCCATATTCCATTGTGGAATAGGGATCGCACAGCACAATCTATCCCCGTGGATCCCAGGGGGTCGAAGAACAATTCAATCCCGCCGCCGCCCTCCCAAATAATCCCCTCCCGTGTTCTCCGGATACCCGCTGAACGTACCCAGAGAGCCGGGCCCCGATGATGAAGATGAAAAGATGACGATGAAGATGTCAAGGACTGGAGGCTGGCTAGCTCCCACGCTATTGGGGAACTCTGATGGGGAGCAGCCGGTGGGTGGACAGGAGGAGGATGGAGGAGGATGGAGGGGGGAGGGGGGAGAGAGAGAGAGAGAGAGAGAGAGAGAGAGAGAGAGAGAGAGAGAGAGAGAGAGAGAGAGAGAGAGAGAGAGAGAGAGAGAGAGAGAGAGAGAGAGAGAGAGAGAGAGAGGCAGGGCTGGTTGGGGAGGGGATCTGGACAGGGAGAGCGGGGAGTGTGTGGAGGGTAGGGTAGCGTATGGTGAGCATCTCATTTGTGAGTCCTGATGACAACGTGGGGCTGGAAGTACCCCACTGGAGGATACAGTGTGTGTGTGTGGGGGGGGGTGGTAGATTTCACGGTTCGCTTGCTCCATCCCTCACCCTCCCCCTTCTCTTCAGCAACACCTAGCTCTACCATCCCGTGTCACATGACCCCCCCCCCCCATCTCTCTCCCTCTCTCTCCCCCTCCCTCTTGCTCTCTCTCTCCCCCTCCCTCTTGCTCTCTCTCTCTCCCCCTCCCTCTTGCTCCCTCTTGCTCTCTCTCTCTCGCTCGCTCTCTCTCTCCCTATTGCTCTCTCTCTCTCTCTCTCTCTCTCTCTCTCTCTCTCTCTCTCTCTCTCTCTCTCTCTCTCTCTCTCTCTCTCTCTCTCTCTCTCTCTCTCTCTCTCTCTCTCTCTCTCTCTCTCCCTCCCTCTCCCTCTTGCTCTCAAACCTTCCTCCCTTCGGTCGCTCCTGTCTTTTTTTCCAACATCTGTCTTCCTCCTCCTCTCCTCCTCCTCCTCCTCCTCCTCTCCTCCTCCTCCTCCTCCTCCTCTCCTCCTCCTCTCCCGCCATAATTGCCATTGTTTTTGTTGCTTTCTTTTGTCTCTCTCTCTCTCTCCTCTCTCCTCTCTCTCTCTCTCTCTCTCTCTCTCTCTCTCTCTCTCTCTCTCTCTCTCTCTCTCTCTCTCTCTCCTCTCTCTCTCTCTCTCTCTCTCTCTCTCTCTCTCTCTCTCTCTCTCTCTCTCTCTGCATGTGTGTGATGGTCGCACTCCCAGCCTATCAATGTTGTGCTTCTGAAGGCTTCATGATACTTTTAAATGTTACATGAGCTGCACTTGAGTTTTGTTTTTTTCCCCTTGCTGAAAAAACCCTTTTGAGCACATGGGAGTTTTAGTTATTAGAGCTTGTCACCTCTCTCTCTCAGACTTGAAAATCAGTTTCATATTTTATTCATGATGTGGTGATCAATATGCTCCTTTATGAAAGCCTTTGAGTTCAGGTAATAAATTGCACACCTGTTAGGCCTCACAAGGCATAAAACATCCGGCCTTTCATTCCCTGCAGCCAGAGGACCATCCCCACGGGAACCATAGAATTATATGCGTTAGCATTATCTGAGGCTATGGTTCTCAGCGGGAAACCGATGGATTGTCTTCTCCGAGTAGGGAGGGAGTCCTTACCCCGAGTCAAGGAGTTCAAGTATCTCGGGGTCTTGTTCTCGAGGGGAGGGGAGGAATTTAGTGTGAGATTGACAGGAGAATAGGTGCAGTGGGAGCGGTATATTGGGTGGCCTTTACCGCACCGTTGGGACCTAAAGGAGAGCTGAGCCAGAAGGCAAAGCTCTCAATCTACCGGTCAGTCTTCGTTCCTACCCTCACCTATGGTCATTAACTATGGGTCATGACCGAAAGGACGAGATCGCGAATACAAACGGCCGAAATGAGTTTCCTCAGGAGGGTGGCTGGTATCTCCCTGAGGGATAGGGTGAGAAGCTCAGTCACTCGTGAGAGACTCGGAGTAGAGCCGCTGCTCCTTCGCGTAGAAAGGAGCCAGTTGAGGTGGTTCATCTAGTGAGGATGCTTCCTGGTCGCCTCCCGAGGGAGGTTTACCAGGTACATCCAACTGGGAAGAGACCACGGGGCAGACCGAGGTACAGGTGGGGTGATTACATCTCCACACTGGCCTGGGAACGCCTCGGGATCCCCCAGTCAGAGCTAGTCGATGTTGCCAGGGAGAGGGAAGTTTGGAGTCCCCTGCTGAAGCTGCTACCTCCGCGACCCGATTACGGATAAGCGGTAGACGATGGATGGATGGATGGAGCTTTGCATTATGTGACGCTTCTCTGTGTGTGATATTCAAAACGTTTTGTCGGAAATATGGTTTCACACCCCTCCATCGTCAGCAGGTGAGCTGTAGACGTACCCTGAGCAACCTACCCTCCGACCTGCTTCTAATGGCCAAACACCGAAAAACTTGTGCAGGCTGTGAAACGTGGGGGCTCCCTTTTGTTCCACTAGAACCATAGAACATCCACAGCTAACCGCTAGAAAGACGCCAGGCGCTCCGCAGCACAAAGGCAGCCGGCAAAGGGTCCGATTCCCCATTGATTACAATTACCAAGTTGCCGCCCCCAGATGGTCAAAGGTGTTGGGCCCTGATTGGGACCTTGCTGGGAATAAAAGCCACCTAGAAATACATAGAACGGAGATGGAGGACTTCAAACCTTTTATTTGTTAATGGTAAAAATAATAAACTATAGCTTACCAGCCTGATTGCCTATTGTAACATAAAGGGATGGAGGCTATCCACTCGCACACACTGTGTGTGTGTGTGTGTATATGTTAGTGTGTGTTGTGTGTATATATTAGTGTATATGTGTGTGTGTGTATATGTTAGTGTATATGTGTGGGTGTGTGTGTATGTTAGTGTGTGTGTATATGTTAGTGTATATGCATACACTGTGTGTGTGTGTATATGTTAGTTTGTGTGTTGTGTGTATATATTAGTGTATATGTGTGTGTGTGTATGTTAGTGTATATGTGTGTGTATATGTATGTGTGTGTGTGTGTGTGTGTATATGTTAGTGTATATGTGTGTGTGTATGTTAGTGTGTATATGTTTGTGTGTGTGTGTGTGTGTGTGTGTGTGTGTGTGTGTGTGTGTGTTGTGTGTGTGTCCCACCAATTGAAGTGCTTTAGTCTTTGCAGCAGTGTGGCGGTGCTGTGGCAGCAGGCTGCTGGCTTTGTAGGGGAGGCTGAGAGACCTTTTAGAGGCTGAGAGACCTTTTAGAGGCTGAGAGACCTTTTAGAGGCTGAGAGCCGGGGCCGACACTGCCAAACTCCTGCTCTCTCTTGTTTTCTCTGTTGTCCTCTAAGAATAATTCACCATATATTACACAACTTTCAGTGTCAAATGGTGTTTCAGAAGACCCTATAATTTGTAAAGATGCAATGTGTTTTATGTACTCTCTCTCTCTCGCACTTTCTCGCAATTTCTCTCTCTCTGTGTCCCTGTCTCTCTCTCTTTGACTCTGTCTGTCTCTCTGTCTCTGTCTCTCCCTCTTTGACTCTGTCTCTGTCTCTCTCTCTCTCTCTCTCTCTCTCTCTCTCTCTCTCTCTCTCTCTCTCTCTCTCTCTCTCTCTCTCTCTCTCTCTCTCCTCTCTCTCTCTCTCTCTCTCTCTCTCTCTCTCCGCAGGGGGACAGGAAGAGGAGCAAGCCTAGCATGGAGGCCGCCAGCTCCCCAGAGTCTGTGAGGGGTCGAGGGGAAAATAAAGCCATCAAGTAGGTATGAGGTACCAGGGATGAGGTACCGGGGGATGAGGTATGAGGTACAGGGTCCGGTAGAGGGGGGCAATACAGCTTTCACCTTAACCCTTTAAGGTGAACCTTGAGTGGCAATACACGTCATGTTTTAACGGTGCTTCGTAATGATTGACATACACGTCACACGTTTAATGGTATTAATGGTGAAGTGACTGACAGCGCTGCTGAGGTCAGTTTTCAGCTCGTTAAAGTCACCATAAATCACATAGAAAGCACAGGGGGGGGGTGTCATGGCTATTGTGTAACTAGACAGATAACCAGAAATATATGGACCCCTTTCTCATAGAGGTGTCGTTTGTTTTGTAGGACAAAGAGGCTTATAACACGAGTTATGAGTCTGCTACTTCATGCTATCCATCTATATAGATCTATAATCTAAATCTAAATTTGGAGGATTTAATCCTCATTTTTGGTCACACACACACACACACAGTGAAATGTGTTTCTCGGCATTCAACCCATCCTA
>CM051005.1:33312289-33434789 GCA_027704905.1 Muraenolepis orangiensis
GTGCAATTGAGAAATCTTTATTTAGACTTTCGTTAGATAGAGATAGATATCCATACCATATTAAAGTCTAGCTTTGTTTTTAATTAACATATTTAACAACATATTAAAGAAGATGCCCTACATATCTGTGGAGAACATTTGAGTTAACGTTAACGGTTGACAAAATGATACACACAACTTATTATACGATTAAATGATATCTTGCTGGGGAAATAATAAAAACAGCCCTCAGCGTGTATATATAAATAAATAATATATATATATATATATATATATATATAACTGGGGTCTGTCTCTCCCTGTACAAACAGAATCACACAAAGCCAAACTTGCCAGTTTTTTGCCACCTCATCTGGTGCCCTCTGAATGTGTTACATTGCCCTGAGAGCCTGGAGACCAATCCCATAAAAACCTAATTAGTTAGATCTCCCAGGTAACCCCGAGTCATGTTTGATGTTCATCACGCCACGTCCTTAGCGTCCGTCCCCCCCACCCCACCCCACCCACGCGCTCCGAAGTCCAGCTGTCCCCGTAACCGCCAGCGTGTTGTGACGAATGTCCTGTTCTGCTGCAGCCCCCCCCTCTCTGAATGTCTGGATGTCGGTCTCCTTGTGGTGTCTGGGTGTCTCTTCTTCACACACCAGGGGTGGTGGTGGTTGGAGGGGGGGGGGGGTTGTTGAGGGGTGTCCTGCATAGCCCTGTCCTGCACACGTGATGGTGGAATATGATGGTGGTCTCCATGGTGCGTTAAACAAACGTTAAAGTGAATTGAATGTGGGTAAATGTGTCCGTGTGGCCGTGAGGGGGTTTCCCCCCCCCCCACCTGTTAATTGTTTGCCCTTTCACTTTCGCTGAAGCTCAAGCTGTCCCAGAGAGCAGCTAGCCGCTCTACAGTGTGTGTTTACACACTCTCTCTCTGAGCTCTCTGCCAGCCAGGTGGTTTTAAGAGCACTCTATAAAGCATCCACTGAGTGCTCCACTTTGTCTCTTGCTTAACCTCTCACAACAGTTTTTTTCTTTATCTTTCTTTCTAACTGTTTCCTCTGTGCCTCTTCCTCTCTGTATCTGTGCCTCTTCCTGTGTCTGTCTCTGTACCAACTTCCTGTCTGTCTCTGTACCACTTCCTGTCCGGCTCTGTACTACTTCCTGTCTTGGTTGTGTACCACTTCCTGTCCGTCTGTTTACCTCTTCCTGTCTGTCTCTTTCTATACCATTTCCTCTCTGTCTCTCTACCTCTTCCTTTATGTCTCTGTACCACTTCCTATCTTTCTCTGTACCTCCTGTCATCTGTCTCTATACCACTTCCTGGCTGGTTATATACCACTTCCTGTCTGTCTGTTTACCTCTTCTTGTCTGTCTCTCTCTATACCACTTCCTCTCTGTCCCTTTACCTCTTCCTGTCTGTCTCTATACCACTTCCTATCTGTCTCTGTACCTCTTCCTGTCTGTCTCTATACCACTTCCTATCTGTCTCTGTACCACTTCCTGCTTGTCTCTCTGTCCACCTCTCTGCCCTTCTCTGTGTCCTCTACCAATCTCTTCCCCTGTTGTTTTTGTTGTTTTGTTTGTTCCGATTCCCCCTGTGTTCTTGTTCTTGTTGTCCTGACCCCTCCCCCCCCCCCGCATGCTCTCTTAGCGGGGCAGTGGATAAGGGGGGACAGGGAGGAGGTGCCGGGCCCTCACCTGGGACCAACCATGACGGCTCAGGGGGCATGGTTGGCTCTGGCGCGGGGGCGGGGCCCAGCCGCAGCGACAGCCTGCGCAGCATGGTGATGGGGGCTGCTGGCAAGGCGGGTCGCTGGCAGGCTCTGCAGAGCCACATGCACTCCGGAGGTCTGCGGTCTAGCAAGTGAGTTGTCGCATGTCGGTGGAGGGGTGACGTGTGATTGGGGGGGGAGGGGGGCATGTGGGGAGGGGGGCATGTGGGGAGGGGAGGAGGGAGGGAGGGAGGGGGGGGGGGGGGGGGCATGGGGGGGAGGAGGATGGGAGGGGTGACGTGTGGAGGGGGGCATGGGGGGGGGTGGAGGAGGGAGGGAGGGGGGCATGGGGGGGAGGACGATGTGAGGGGTGACGTGTGGAGGGGGGCATGGGGGGCATGGGGGGGAGGAGGGTGGGCGGGGTGACGTGTGGAGGGGCATGTGGGGGTGGAGGAGGGAGGGAGGGGGGCATGGGGGGAGGAGGGGGAGGGAGGGGAGGGGAGGGAGGGGGGCATGGGGGGGAGGACGATGGGAGGGGTGACGTGTGGAGGGGGAAATGGGGGGGGAGGAGGGTGGGAGGGAGGGGAGGGGGGTGGAGGGCATGCCTGACGGTATGGAGGGAGGAGAGGGTGTGCATGGCACTCATACCAGGAGTGCGGCCTTCCATCCAGGCATGAGGATGGAACGGAAGCTAATTGAGGGACAAAGGTGTGTGTTGTTTGTTTTACTGAACAAAGATGATATACATATTGAACCTTTCTGGTAGTATTTGTAGTACGTAAGGATTTTTGTTGGTGTTATCAGAGAGAGCTGTTAGGTCGTTTTGCATTGAAACTTGAATGTCCACGGTTTTTAAATAACCTTAGAATTGAATTATATCCGCATTCTGAATCCATCAAGGAGTTTGCCACGCTCTTCTACGGTGTGTAGACTTCTGAAGCCTGTGTGACTTCAGCTTCGCATGGCTAATGAACATTTTGTATAAATTATTCAAAACAATTCTATCAATAGAAAATCATCACAATGTTAAATAGAAATCGTGGCTCACATTGATCAGAAGGATTTGGCCACTGCCCTTTCATTTATATTTAGAACAAATTATACCAAAAATAACTAACCAAAAATCGTTCCAAAATGTGCTGACCAGCGGGTTCTTTGTACTGCTGCAAATTGAATCTGCAAATCAAAACAACGGTTATTTTTATTTGATATTTTTTAATAATGCACAAATCGCCACGTTAACAAAACATAGCACATACTTAAAAAAACGACAACATGGGATGTGTGTGTGTGTGTGTGTGTGGGCATGAAGATATATGTGTTGGGATCCGAAAGCTTCAGTATTCATTTAATTTCAGCTGTTGGCACGCAGCTGAGATTCACTCATCTGTTACCATCTCTTTCAGATCCACATCTATTTCCATTTCTCTAGCTGGTATTGGTTTCTATTTTTGGTCTCTCTCAGCCCTCATCTCTCACTGCAAGTGTGTGTGTGTGTGTGTGTGGTGTGTTGTGTTTTTTTTTTTCATTTTCATTCTTCTGCTCTCTCTCTCTCTCTCTCTCTCTCTCTCTCTCTCTCTCTCTCTCTCAATATCCTTTGAACGCCCCTTAATTACAATGTACTCAGGGTTTTTTCCTTTTCTTTATTGACTGTCAGGGAAGGAGATGCACAATAATAACTTGAACACAATGGGAAATGTTACCGCACGGGGGGGGAAATTATTATTTGTTTTTGCTGTGAATGTTCTATTTATCGCACAAATCTTATCCGAAAGAGGTATTACAGCTGTGGTATTAATGTGTGTGTGTGTGGACACATTAATCTGTGAACGCGTGTGCTGCCTTCGCATTCAACCTTCACCGGACAGAGGGCCGAAAAGAAACAGGGCATGCAGGGGTTACAGCAGGGCTGTTTTACTTAGCCCGGAAACGTCTGAAAAGAGGCAGTAAGGAAGCTTCACCGTGAGCCAAATGTATGACACGGAGCAGACCGGGCTTACTGGGCTCCTAGATGTCTGGCGTTGTGCCATCACATTTTCCTTCCAGATGAATTGATTTATTATGTCGCTTGATGCCCGGACTAAGACACTCAGTGTATTGCATTCGGTAGTTTTAGTGTAGCTTTGACCAAAGTCCTATGCTTTATATTTACCTGCTCTGCCTCCCTATTGTTTTCTGTCTCTTGGTTAGATTTTTGTTTATTATTTTCATATTTTGACAAGCCTGCATTATTGCCCACTTTGGCGTATCTACTTGGTTAGGACACACATTGACTTTTCAATTCAAATCAACTGCAATGTTGTTGATGTGGTTGAGATATTTTTTCCGTTTTTTTTTCAGTCTATGGAATGTATTTCAGATGCTTGTTTATCTGGTCCGTATATGTGTGTGTGCTTGTGTGTTTGTGTGTTCTTGTGTGTGTGTGTGTGTATGTATGTGTGTGTCTCTGTGTGTGTGTGTGTGTGTGTGTGTGTGTGTGTGTGTGTGTGTGTGTGTGTGTGTGTGTGTGTGTGTGTGTGTGGTGTGTGTGTGTGTGTGTGTGTGTGTGTGTGTGTGTGTGTGTGTGTGTGTGTGTGTGTGTGTGTGTGTGTGTGTGTGTGTGTGCATGCATGTCCAATGTAAGCGTATGCAAACGCATTGGTAAGTCTGTGTGACTTCTGCCTTGTGCTGGTGTTTCCTTGCAGCAGTTGGACTCTGGTCTGTCTGGGGACCTGTACTGTACTCCAGCTCAGAGTCTCAATGGAGCTCCCTAGTGAAGGGGGGCCCGGTCAGCCCGGGGCCATAGATACAAACTGCTGCCACGGTTACGCGAGCAGGCTGTAAATCCCTCCCCTGGACGGAGGCTGTTTTAGCGCAATCTTCCAGTAATCAGGCAGGCCAGAGATGGAGGGTTGAGGATAAGGAGCACTTTTAAATGATTGTAAGAGCAGTGGGCGATTAGAGAGGGCAAGAGGACTGAGCCCCGGTGTTGAGATGGATTGATGGGAGGACTCGGCCCGGAAAGAGAGAGAGAGAGAGAGAGAGAGAGAGATAGAGAGAGAGAGAGAGAGAGAGAAATGATTAAAAGATGGATGAGATGGATTGAATTGACCAACAAACAAAAAAACACAAGCCTAGGAAGAGCTAGGAACTCCAGACACGGAGACTCAGGTGCAGGGTGTCAGGAGCATTGATTTAAGTGCAAAGGGAATGGAATAAAATAGTGATGGCTAGCAGTTGGTGTCGCGGAGGCAATTCAACTCACTTTGCGTTTTAATGAACTAATACCCATTATTACTCTCTATTAATCTTGCATTTGATTCCGGCTGGCGAGGATCGCCGCACGGTAATCCAAAAAAAAAACTAATATAATTACAGTGTGTCATCATTTGGAAGCAAGCTTGCCACTGTACTCACACACTAATACTTAGTATTCTATACACTGCCTAATACCGCTATGTATTCTAGAGACTACTCATGCACTAACACCCACAAGTGGTCAGCATACTTCAAAATAAGGTTTCATTTGGGCTCAACGGAAAGAAAGAAGTCCTTTGCAGACAAATGTGTTTTGTGCTCTGTAATCGGGGTTTGGGTTTGGTCACCGGACGCTCTGTGGCCTCCTCCGTGGAGACGGCCGGAAATCAGATGAAAAATAAGTCCCCTTGCCTCGCCTTGCTTTTTCTGACATAATCATAAACACACTGTTCGCATTAACGTCATCGGCAGACATTTCGGCAAAGTTACAAAGTCTTGTGGGAGCAAGAAGTGGCGAGGAGAAGGTCAGAGAAGTACGCGTTGGTGTGTTTCCTCCGCAATTACATCATTGAGTTTCCTATGACCTCGCCAAACTTCGCAATATATAAAATAATAGTCATAAAGTATGCTGACCACACTCATACTAAGCCTTCTATGCACCACTCAAACACTAAGGTCTCACAAAGACCTTAGATTGATATCTAACGTCTGGCGATGGCAGACACGCTCCTGTCTGGGCCTTTTTTTCTTTCTTTTGCTTCACATTTGTTTCGATCAATCGTGGCGCTGCGACAAACTTGGCCAGCAGCGGAACACTGTCAAATAGTGTCTGTAAAGGTTTCATATCGACACTGTGTAGACACTGTAGCTTCATCCACTTCAGTAGGATATGTCCGTAACGAAACAGGAAACAGGAAACGAGAAGGAAACAAGTAGGAAGCAAGTTCTGGTTTTTTTACGACTCAGGCTGTGTGCCGTCTCCCCCCCAGAAGTTCTGCTATAACATAGTAGGACTGCTGGACACGAGATGACTCATACACTAATACTAATATGCACTCATACACTAATACTAATATGCACTCATACACTACGTATTCTGCGTTTCACCTCACTGTTTCTTCTTCTCTCTTCCATTTGAACCTTTCTCTGTCTCCTCAGTTGTTTTGTTTTTTTATAAAATCTATCTCCGTCTACTCTGTTTCCATCCTTCTCCGTGCACTCTGTTTTCATTTGATCCGACCTCTCTTATTACATTGTATGGGTTTCTTCTGCCGTCGTCCATTTCAATCTCTTGAGTCACGAAATAAATAAATTCCGACTATAGATTCCTACTCTGTGTCAATACACCCATTTGTTATGTTACCACGTCTCCTCTCTCTCTCTCTCTCTCTCTCTCTCTCTCTCTCTCTCTCTCTCTCTCTCTCTCTCTCTCTCTCTCTCTCTCTCTCTCTCTCTCTCTCTCTCTCTCTCTCTCTCTCTCTCTCTCTCTCTCTCTCCATGGTGTCACGATCCGTCTACTGCCACCCCGTCGTACTCCCTTCCGTTGCCTCTGACGTGTTACCCCCCTCCTTATCGGTCGTCCGTCCCCCCCCATGTGTGTGTTGTGTGCCGTGTGCCGGTGCTACTGCTATACTGTGTGTTCTGCCGCTCAGTTTCGGGGATGCGCCCTTGTCCTCCGCCTCCACGCTGGAGCACATCCCGTCCTCGGCGGCGCCCCGGCCACGCCCGCTGGTGCGCCAGCAGAGCCTCCAGCAGCCCCTCAGCCACCAGCCCCCGCCGGGCCCCAACGACCCGCCCGCCACCTCCCAGAGCCTGGGCCAGCTCCACACGGGGCCCGGCGGCGGCGGGGGCGGCCACCGCGGGGGCCCGCGTGGTGTCCGGGGGAGCCCGGCCGGAGCCTCCCGGTACCGAGGGGCCGGGGCGGGCCGGTCCAGGTCCAACCCGGGCAGCTGGGACCACATGATGGGGCAGATCCGCAGCCGAGGTCTGGACGTCAAGTCGTTCCTGTGAGTCTCCGTTTCACCCGTAGTTCATCTCCCATCCCACCACCACTGACACCTGCACACCGGGGGCGTGTTCTGATGCTCCTTTATCACTGATCACGACGTCTTCTTAGTCTACTCCTGCTACGTGGTTTGAGAGAGGCCTGAAATGGTTTCATATGCTGCACGATGAATTGAGAGCCTGCCTGTGTGCTTGTTTATCTGACTGTCTGCACCCCCCCCCCCCCCCCATCAGTCCGTCCGTCCGTCCCGTCCGTCTGCTTGCATGAATTTTATATTCTGTATCTTGTTAACGTTGTCGTAGCAGCATCTGCCCGACCTACAGTGAATACAGACATGTCTCATTAAGGGGCAGGTTTCGGATTCGGTATTTGCTTGAGGTCGACTGCGGATCTTTAGGGATCAAACCTAGAAAACCTTTCGACTTGGAGTCAAACATCCACACCGCTTTAGTATCCTACCCCCTCATTTAGATTCAGATGAAGAATTGAGAACAGATAGAGCCATTGTATTATACTGTGCATATTTTAACTGTTGCATTGAGTGGTATTTTCCACTAGAGGGCCAAGGCAGCAGCAGCATCCGAGTGCCCATAATGATGATGGGCAGAGTAAGCTATGGCTAGCGAGCCGGGACTTATGTAACAGAGGACACGAGACAGAAGGAAATCCAGTGTTTGTCAAATATGGTGCAAATATGTGTTGCACAACAGACCGTCGCAGCACCACAAGCAATGCCGTGTGTGAGAACACACAGACACACACACACACACACACACACACAAACACACACACACACACACACACATTCACATACTTCATACACATCCCACTTGAAACAAAACACTGAATGTGCCAAGGCAAATTCACAAAAAATCTGGATTTTCTCATTGATTTGGTGCAAATGGAAAAATGCACCAGAGCTGCTGTTGTGGTCTGTGACACAGCATACCCAGACGATGCACACTACTGCTTCCCGACACACCACACACAACCTCCCTCCCCTCCCATACACTAAGGCTACACCTTCCATCAGCCAGCCCCCCCCCCCCACCTCCGCGGCTGTCTCCGCCCCATTAATTGTATCCCCCAGCCGGTGACCTCCATCCCAGATGAATCATCCGTCAATAGAGGCCCGGGTGGACATGTAGGTCAGGGAGAGGTGGCCTCGTGTTGTGAAGGCCCTGTGAGTCTCCCCCTCCTCCTCCTCCACACAGACTTCCTGCTGTTACCCCCCCACCCCACACCCAGCGGTTGTACGTTGAGGAGAGTGTGGGTTACAATTAGCGGTGGTGATGCCAGCAGCAGCTCCACACTGACTGTGACACCCTGAAGGATTCAGAGACTGTTCACCTGCGCCACACACACACACACACACACACACACAGGCGATCGATAAAACGAGTGTGTAGGTTGGTAATGATCACGCCTCCCTTGAGTTGGAGGGCACTCCAACCCTGCCTCCCCCCAGCCATCCATAATCATCTATTCAGCCCTTAATCAATGAGGCTCGCACTGGCACCTTGACCAGCTGATGTCCCACATGTTACCTTTCCCACCATAATTGTACCTGATAGAGTTATTTGAGTCTCTCTCCCACACACACACACACACACACACACACACACACACACATAAGAAGAAGGGTTTTTTAGATTTAAGCGGCAATAGGTTGCAGAGCTAGACTGGGAGTACCATGTATTCTAATGGAGGACACACTCGAGAGTCTGGGTTTTCACAAATCGAGGAAATGGATGAAGAGATAAAGGAGAAAAGAGGAATGTAACACAGAGCCGATCAAAAGGGGAGGTTTGGTTTGGTGAGTGGAGCAGCAATAAAGAGCCAGGCCAGAACAGCACTGGATGCGTTTGGATGAGTGTATTCCTGTCTTGTGTGGATGTTTATGAGCTGTTTGCATGGCCTTCGCAATTCATTGTGCAGCATATCTATCTTTTTGAAATATTAGCATAATTTATTTATTGAAAGTATTCTTTTCAAATGATTTCAAGGGTAAGGGTTAGGTTTTTGTTCGATGTTAATGGGTTCAACTACTCAACCACGTAACAAAAAAATGTTTTACCTTTCTTTTCACAGACATTTTTTGGAGAAATCTGAGTCATTTATTGATGTTGTTTTTTGTCTCGTTGGCACACACCCCCATTGATTGAACAGTGAACAGATAACATTGTACATTACCTCCTGATCAATAAGCCCCCCCCCCGCAGTGCGCCCGGCATACAGACATAGTTAAGGATCTAATACATAGTCATGAGAACTGCTGCGTTACCTCATCACTGTACACTGAGCCAACAGTTAGACAAAGGACTCCAATGGTGATGGAGTTTATTTAAAAACATAGTCTCCTACCCACAAAACGTTTCATTCAGAGAACATTGCTTTCATATATGACGCCTTTTTAAAATGCAATTGATTCAATGAAATAAAATAACTATATGCCTTACTACCTCTTCCCACTCTCTTTGTCTGTGCGACACGTGTGTGTGTGTGTGTGTGTGTGTGTGTGTGTGTGTGTGTGTGTGTGTGTGTGTGTGTGTGTGTGTGTGTGTGCGGGTGTTCCTGTTGTACCCTCTCTGTACATGTCTGTACTGTATGTCTACCATGTGTGTGTGTGTGTGTGTGTGTGTGTGTGTGTGTGTGTGTGTGTGTGTGTGCGTGTGCGGGTTGGTGTTCCTGTTGTACCCTCTGTGTGTACATGTCTGTACTGTACTGTATGTCTACCATGTGTGTCTGTGTGTCCTCTGGCGTTCGTCTATGGACTGTGTTCCCCCATGTATCTTGTTTGTGTTGTGGGTGATGGGGCCCCAGGGAGGGGAAGATGGTTGTTTTGTCTCTAGCGATTGGACTGGCTGAACAGGATGACTTTGCCAACCTCCCAGATCTACAGGAAGCACCGGCATGCCAAGAAAACCAAACCACACCAGAAAAGAGGTACTGGCCTGACAGAGAGAGAGAGAGAGAGAGAGCACACCAGCATCAATCATACCCAAAGAGAGAGATAGATTAAGGAATAAGGAATGACTACATTTCACCCCCTGCAAAAAACTATAAAAGAATGTTTACCCTTTGGAGACTTTTCAGAAGTCTACTTTTGATCAAGGGTTGCCGCAAAAAAACGGACTGAAATACAATATGCTAAAGAAACTGTGCCCATCAAATATTCAACAAAAGGGTTTGATTTTTGGAACTGAGAGGCTCCCACTGAAGTCTTGCACAAACACAAACACCTCGTGTCATCACAAGGATTGCAGTGTTTACAAGCTATTAGATACACGCCGTACGGACTCCCGTTCTGCCAGTATGTCTCTGCTCCTCGGTCCTTCCCTTCAAAATGCCCTAATTGCATCATCATGAGTAAAGAAAGAGTCAACTCTTTAGGAGCCTTCGGTCTACGGACCAAGTGCTTTAGACCCAGTGGGATTCAGTGTGAGCCATGGGTTGAACGGTACCAAAAGCAAACTCATTTGGTTGACATTTGAGTTCCCCTAATGTGTTGTGCTACAGTCTCGGTTGTTGTTTAAAAGATAAACTTGCTCAATGCTGGAACCTTCCCTTACAAAATGTCCAAAGATATGAGTAGTATTCTATTAGTAGTATATTAAAAAAGCTAAATACAGTGCATGTGGTTGTTAAGTAAACACGTAGGGGGTTTGTTCTACACTGTGTGTCCAGTTGAGTTTGTGATACCATATGCAGCCTACACCCGGGACACGTCCGTGCTTGTGCTTCAATGTGAAATGAAAAGGCAGTTAACTGTGGCAAATCTTTCTCTCTCCATCCTTCTCTCTGGTTCCAGTTCTTTGCCTCCATCCGCTTTCCATCGGCACCTGTTACCGAGCCCGACTGTTCTGTGTTATATGTGCTCTCTCTCTCTCTCTCTCTCTCTCTCTCTCTCTCTCTCTCTCTCTCTCTCTCTCTCTCTCTCTCTCTCTCTCTCTCTCTCTCTCTCTATTTCTATGAAGCCCATCTATAAATATAAGCGGTTTGCTTTTTATACTCCAAGTCATCAAGGCTCTACCCTCTTCATTAGCGGGGCCTGGTGCCTGCTTCCCCGGGGCTGGCGGCCCCATGGTTTCATCTGCCAGTCGTGGGCGGTGGAGCCTGGGTGCTCAGTCCTTACTCAGGGAGTGGAGAGCTACGGCTTCCTCGCGTGGAACACTTTGTCTAAAAATATGCCCACCCTCTTGTCAGCGGGAGTCAGTGCACCCACAACAACCGAGGCGGGCACACAATCTCTCTCTCTCTCTGTATCTCTCTCTCTCTCTCTCTCTCTCTCTCTCTCTCTCTCTCTCTCTCTCTCTCTCTCTCTCTCTCTCTCTCTCTCTCTCTCTCTCTCTCTCTCTCTCTCTCTCTCCTCTCCCCTCTCTCTTTCTGTATCTCTGTCACTCCTTCAACCCCCACTCACCCTCTCTCTCTCTCTCTCTCCCATTCACCCACGGACCCCCTCTCTCTCTCTCTCTCCCTCTCTCCCCCTCTCTCTTTCTGTATCTCTATCTCTGTCTCTCTATCTCTGTCTCTCTCTTTATGTATCTCTCTCTCTCTCTCTCTCTCTCTCTCTCTCTCTCTCTCTCTCTCTCTCTCTCTCTCTCTCTCTCTCTCTCTCTCTCTCTCTCTCTCTCTCTCTCTCTCTCTCTCTCTCTCTCTCTCTCTCTCTTCTCTCTCCCCTCTCTCTTTCTGTATCTCTGTCACTCCTTCAACCCCCACTCACAAACCCACCCTCTCTCTCTCTCTCTTCCTCTCTCCCCCTCTCTCTTCCCTCTCCCCTCTCTCTTTCTGTATCTCTGTCACTCCTTCAACCCCCACTCACCCTCTCTCTCTCTCTCTCTCTCTCTCTCTCTCTCTCTCTCTCTCTCTCTCTCTCTCTCTCTCTCTCTCTCTCTCTCTCTCTCTCTCTCTCTCTCTCTCTCCCTCTCCCCCCTCTCTCTCTCTTCTGTATCTCTATCTCTGTCTCTCTCTTTATGTATCTCTCTCTCTCTCTCTCTCTCTCTCTCTCTCTCTCTCTCTCTCTCTCTCTCTCCCCCATCCACCCACCGACCCCCCCCCCCACACCCTCTCTCTCTCTCTCTCTCTCTCTCTCTCTCTCTCTCTCTCTCTCTCTCCCATTCACCCACGGACCCCCTCTCTCTCTCTCTCTCTCTCTCTCTCTCTCTCTCTCTCCCCCTCTCTCTTCCCTCTCCCCTCTCCCCTCTCTCTTTCTGTATCTCTGTCACTCCTTCAACCCCCACTCACCCACCCTCTCTCTCTCTCTCTCTCTCTCTCTCTCTCTCTCTCTCTCTCTCTCTCTCTCTCTCTCTCTCTCTCTCTCTCTCTCTCTCTCTCTCTCTCTCTCTCTCTCTCTCTCTCCCACCCTCTCTTCTCAGAGCTGTGATCTCTGATTGGAGGAAACCAAGTAGGGGAATACATCACTGAAGTGATGACGGCTGCCCTTCCTCTTATCATATGAAGCCGTTCTGGGTTAGGAATTCCGGACACTCCAACGTATTGCATGCATTGCATTGATTGAAGTCACAACCTTTTTATCCAAATGTCATATTGATGTCTAATTCATGTGTTTTCTGTCTTTTTCTCTACTCTTTGGATCGTTAAGAGAGTTTATGTCCATACGAGGTCGTGGCTGGAGGTGTAAGCTTGTGTCTGTCGTCTTGTGAACCACAATTCTTAATTATCTTGCTCTAAAGGCTTTAGATCCGAATATATAAGACGGACAGAAAGTTAGTTATTCTGCAAATCCCTTCCAGATTTAGGAAGGCTTCTTCCTTAACTAGGTCAAACTTGAAGCATGTGAAGACAAAGAAAAAACAACCTCCGCAATGTGCCAGCCTGGGCCTGTGCGGTGGGGGTGGGGGTGGTGTATGTAGGCAGACAGACACCATTCTGAAGCTGTTATATGTGTGTGTGCGCGGTGCTTGTGAGTGGGTGTATAGCCTTGAGATCCCAGAGACAGGGTGCAGCGGTCTTGGTCCCTCTGTGTCCCCAGGTCCCCTGTTGTCTGTCTGGCAGTGCTGGCGAGTGGCGAGTGGCCTGTCAGAAATTACTCCCTTTAATCACAGCCAGCTGGTCACACGTTGAAAAGGGGCCCCCAGGGGGTCCGTGCGTGGCACCCAAGGAGCCGTCCGCCGTCCTTCCACGACTAATGGCAGCTCTCCATCACCATCATCATCTCTGTCCCTCTGTAGTCTCCCTCCCCTTGGTCGCCCTCCGGCCACCGTCACTGTCGCTCACTCGCCCGCCCGCCCCCCCTGTGTGGTTACTCGCTGGCGGTGGTGCCCAGTCAAGTGGGAAAATATGGATCAGCACCCCCGCTCTCATATCCCCCATCCCCCCACCCCCCACAACCCCCCTCCTGAAAGATGTGAAGCGATGACACCGTGAGGGGAGCAAGAGAGCAGGGAGAGGTTTGGACTGACAGAGAGAGTTTTGGACTGGCCGAAAGAGGTTGAGGCTGACAGAGAGAGAGTTTAGGCTGGCCGAGAGAGGTTGGGACTGACAGAGAGAGAGTTTAGGCTGGCCGAGAGAGGTTGGGACTGACAGAGAGAGAGTTTAGGCTGGCCGAGAGAGGTTGGGACTGACAGAGAGAGAGTTTAGGCTGACAGAGAGAGGTTTGGACTGGCCGAGAGAGAGTTTAGGCTGGCCGAGAGAGGTTGAGGCTGACAGAGAGAGGTTGAGGCTGACAGAGAGAGGTTGAGGCTGGCCGAGAGAGGTTGAGGCTGACAGAGAGAGGTTGAGGCTGGCCGAGAGAGGTTGAGGCTGACAGAGAGAGCGTTTGAACTAACAGAGAGAGAGTTTAGGCTGGCCAAGAGAGGTTTGGACTGACAGAGAGAGGTTTGGACAGACAGAGAGAGGTTTGGACTGACAGAGAGAGGTTTGGACTGACAGAGAGAGGTTTGGACTGACAGAGAGAGGTTTGGACTGACAGAGAGAGGTTTGGACTGACAGAGAGAGGCACGCTGTTGTTCTCAGATGATGATAATGTGCTCTTGAGCTGGCATTCTCTTGCTTTTAATGATTTAGTTTATTCCTTTAATTACATTTTTCAGTTATTTAATTACCTGTCTATGCTACAACTCTAACCTGTAGATAGCAATAATAATTACATAACATGCCATTTTTAGACAATGCTCTTCCCTCAGTCAACATAAGGTACAAAGATATGTTAAACACGACATAAACAGTGAAACAGGTGCTCCTGTTCTTTGTAATGAAGGTCTCTAAACACACAGCAAAAGTGTTTGTGTGTGTGTGTATGTGTGTGTGTGTGTATGTGTGTGTGTGTGTGTATGTGTGTGTGTGTGTGTGTGTGTCTGTGTGTGTGTGTGTGTGCTGCTGTGCGTGTGTGCATCCGTGTGTGTGTGTGTGTTTGTGTGTGCTGCTGTGTGTGTGTGTGTGTGTCCGTGCATGGGGGTGTGCGTGTGAGTGTTTGTGTGTGCTGCTGTGTGTGTGTGTGTGTGTGTGTGTCTGTGTGTCTGTGTGTCCGTGCATACATGTGTGAGTGTCTGTGTGCGTTTGTGTGCGTCGTGTGAGCATGTCTGCATGCGTGTGTGTGTGTGTGCTCGTGTGCTGCTGTTTGTGTGTGTGTCCGTGTGTGTGTGCGTGCGTGCATGTGTGTGCGTGCGTGCATGTGTGTGTGTGCGTGCGTGTGTGTGCGTGCGTGCGTGCGTGAGAGTCTGCATGGCATGCTTTCAAACAGAAGACAGTGATGTGCACTGGGATTTTTAAGAGCTACTCATCAATACTCCATGAGTAGCACACACTTCAGTAATGGTCTCTAGCCCTTGTTGTGTCTGTGCATAAGGACGAGAGCAGTAGGCAAAGGTAATAGGGACCATGAATAAATTGCAAAGAATTGTCTGATCTGCAGAGTACAGGGGATTTGATCCATCATGTTCTCTCTGTTTTTCTCTGCTCTCCTCAGAAGAATACCAATTAAAATATTTCTTTTTCTTTTTCTCCCAATGGAACTTGATATAAAAGTGATGACCCTTTTATGCCCTTCTAGGTTTCAAAACTCGGTCTGTAATTACCGGTGTGTGTGGGTTTTTCTGCCTTTTTGTTTCTTTGGTCCAAGCACTGCACTCTTGGATACTCTTGAGTAACGGCTAAGGAGGCATCATCCCCGCCTGGTCAACTCTGTGGACCCTCCCTAAGTCCTCACACATTACACACATAGAACAGGTTGTTCTATGTGGGAACCGTTTTGGTTTTGCTAAAGGAAGAATGGCTTTACAAGTTGTGTTCATTAGGGACTTCATGCACTACACACACACACACACACACACACACACACACACACACACACACACACACTCAGTGATGGTGTTATTGTTGTTGTAAATATAGGCCAATTCACTTGGTTATCTTCTGTTCCCATTAGACTACATGACATTTTTCTTGTGTATGAATCTTGCCGGGCCTGGAGACGTGGACCTGGATACTGCATGTTTGACAAAGACGCATTCAGCCTCCGTGACCTAGACTTCAGGTCATGCTAGACTTAAGCCAGACCATACTAGACTTTAGGTCATGCTAGACTTTAGGTCATGCTAGACTTTAGGTCATGCTAGACTTTAGCCAGGTCATGCTAGAATTTAGGTCATGCTAGACTTGAGGTCATGCTAGACTTTAGGTCATGCTAGACTTTAGCCAGGTCATGCTAGAATTTAGGTCATGCTAGACTTTAGGTCATGCTAGACTTTAGCCAGGTCATGCTAGAATTTAGGTCATGCTAGACTTTAGGTCATGCTAGACTTGAGGTCATGCTAGACTTTAGCCAGGTCATGCTAGAATTTAGGTCATGCTAGACTTTAGGTCATGCTAGACTTTAGCCAGGTCATGCTAGACTTTAGGTCATGCTAGACTTTAGGTCATGCTAGACTTTAGGTCATGCTAGACTTTAGCCAGGTCATGCTAGACTTTAGGTCATGCTAGACCTTTAGGTCGTGCTAGACTTTAGCCAGGTCATGCTAGACTTTTTGTCATGCTAGGCTTTAGGTCATGCTAGACTTCAGGTCATGCTAGACTTTAGGTCATGCTAGATTTCAGGTCATGCTAGACTTTAGGTCATGCTAGACTTCAGGTCATGCTAGACTTTAGGTAATGCCAGACTTTAGCTCATGCTAGACTTTAGCTCATGCTAGACCTTAGGTCATGCTAGACTTTAGCCAGGTCATGCTAGACTTGAGGTCATGCTAGACATTTAGTCATGCCATACTTTAGGTAATGAAAGATATGTAGGTCATGCTAGACTTAACGTCATGCTAGACTTGCGCCAGGTCATGCTAGACTTTTGATCATGCTAGACTTTAGGTCATGCTAGACTTTAGGTCATGCTGGACTTTAGCCAGGTCATGCTAGACTGTTGGTTGTGCTAGACTTTAGGTCATGCTAGACTTTATGTCATGCTAGACTTTAGGTCATGCTAGACTTTATGTCATGCTAGACTTTAGGTCATGCTAGACTTAAGGTCATGCTACACTTTAAGTCATGCTAGACATTAGGTCATGCTAGACTTTAGGTCATGCTAGACTTAAGGTCATGCTACACTTTAGGTCATGCTAGACATTAGGTCATGCTAGACGTTAGGTCATGCTAGACTTAAGGCCATGCTAGACTTAAGGTCATGCTAAACTTTAGCTAGATCATTCTAGACTTTAGGTCATGCTAGACTTTAGGTCATTCTAGACTTAAGGTCATGCTACACTTTAGGTCATGCTAGACATTAGGTCATGCTAGACAAATTGTGTTGAAAACAGACTGAAATCACCATCCTGGCTCATGTCATCAAAAATGACATGTTGTCTCCGGCCTGTACGCATTCTGGATCACGTTTTGAGTGTATACTATATGAATAAATAAAGCCAGGCACCACGCTGTACTATATTTAGCCCCCATCTTCCAGCTGACGGAGGCCCCACCTCAGCGGTGTGTGTGTCTGAGCAGAGCAATCACAGGGAGCTGGGGCTCCTAATGACCGGCCTGCTGCTCCCGGGGAGCCGCCGATAGCGCGGAGGCTAGCGTGATTGGTACGGAAACATGGATGTAGGTCGACGCAAAACAAGCCATCTCTCTTTCTGTCTTTCTCTCTTTTTTGTTGTACTGTCAGACCTCCTCTTCTGTCTGGAACTAACAACCCTCATAACAACTAACAACATAACATAACAACTAACAACCCTCATCACCCTCATCACCTCATCACCTCATCACCTACATCAACCCTCCTCACGATCGTCATGACAACACTTTGGAAGCTGAAATGCAGAAAGAGGTTTAACTTGCTGGGAGGTGGTGTGTGTGTGTGTGTGTGTGTGTGTGTGTGTGTGTGTGTGTGTGTGTCCGGCCCCCTCCTCCTTCCTCTATTACTCTATCTGTGGACCCATCTAATCTGGTCTCCCGGGGGGTGTTGACTGACGTGGTGACGGGACGGAGCCACAGCAGATGACTGTCAGGCTGGGATGGATCTGAATCGGGAAAATCTGGACCAGGAAATGAAATTCACTCACTGGTCGCCAAACACGCGCGTTGCACACACACACACACACACACACACACACACACACACACACACACACACACACACACACACACACACACACATAGGAAACATTAACATATAACACACACACACACATACTTACATACACACACACACATACTTACATACACACGCACAAACACACACATACTCACACACACACACGCACACGCACGCACGCACATACACACATATACTTACACACACACTTACACACTTACATACTCACACATGCATATGCATGTTTGTGTGCACGTACACATACATTTCTCTTTTCTGTTCCTCTTTGACGTACACACACCAAACAGATGGCTAACCTTTCAGTCCAGGAAGGTCGTCCGCCAACTAGCCTAGCTTAGCCTAGCCTAGCATGTCACAGTGTCCTTCAGCACCAACGACTTTGCCCACTGGCTACATAAGGTGCCTCGTTCAGTGAGAAAAATAGGCTTGGCTTGGGAAACAGAAGGTTGCCGGTTCAAGTCCCCGAAACACCTGGGCACTGCCAAGGTGCCCTTGCGCAAGACACCAGACCCCTACACTGCTCCCTGGGCAGCTGTATATACAATAGCTGCCCCACTGCTCCTAATATTAGGATGGGTTAAATGCAGAGACACACATTTCACTGTGTGTGCGTGTATGTGACCAATAAAGAAAATGCAATCCTCCAGATTTCGATTTTTTTAAGATTAGAATTCGTTTGCAGAATTCCCTCAGTACCTCTGAAATAGAGGAAGGGCTTGCCGATTTGCAGCTTGCAGTTATCCTCTTAAGAAGTAGTATAATACCGTTTTCACACTGGGCTTAAATACGGTATTCGCGGCGCTGCAAAACTAGTTTTGTTTCGCTTTTGCTTTCAGACTGGCACGTAATGCGCATTCGCTACCCAACTAGTGTGCATTAACTAATCCACCTTGGGGAGGTGGTTTAGATCCCGAAGTAACTCGTTCAGAAGCAAAGCAATAAAACGACTCCGGGTTTCGCGTTTTGTGTGTGTGTGTGTGTGTGTGTGTGTGTGTGTGTGAACAGAATCTTTAATGCGCATTTCTTTCACTTCACACAAAACTTACCACTCTCCTAATTTAATGCTCATTCGCTTCTCTATCGTGTGTGGAGGAAAACCTGGTATCGAGTGCGCAGCGAAACGCGAATTAGAAGAGAGTGTGAACATAAGTGTATTCGATGAGCACTAACTAATACGATATCGACACCCGTATTAACTAATACAGGTGTCCATACCGTATGCAGTGTGAAAACGGTATTAGAAGAAGAAGAAAAAAACTTCTGGATATGTTGTTTGTTTCTTTTCAAATGGCTGCTTAATCAGATTGTCAGGTGCTAGTAAGGTAATAGTTTGATGGCACCAACTTAACAAAACACTGCCAGTGCGGAGGGAGAGGATGCACACTTGTGTGTGATGGCGGTTTGCGGGGCGAGGTCTTGGTTTGCTGGTGGCTGCCGATCAGTCATATTGTGCCACCTCTGGTCCCAGTGCGTTCCTCAATAGTAAGCGTGCCGCTTTATTTCAAAACAGTAGCTGCCTCAAGCATCAGTACATTAGCATGCACGGCGAAATATAACTGACTATAGCTGGTGCTAAACGTGCCGGAAATCGGCGTACAGAAAGAAAAACGTGTGGGCATAATGAAAGCCTGTCTAGACGGTAGCTGTGAAGGTTGAAGTTGTTTTTTTATCTTTAACTGGCCGTTCCTATGGAAGCATTATTATAGGGAGTAATGGGAGGGAGGCGTTAATAGGAGATAACAACCGGTTTAGTGGGACGAATGTGGTGGGACGAGCATTGTGCCTTGTGCAGTGTGTGGGGCATATCCCACCACCCTACCCCCCGGTGGGACAGCATTGTGCCTTGTGCAGTGTGTGGGGCATATCCCACCACCCTACCCCCCGGTGGGACAGCATTGTGCGTGGTGGGGCATATCCCACCACCCTACCCCCGGTGGGACAGCATTGTGCCTTGTGCAGTGTGTGGCGCATATCCCACCACCCTACCCCCCGGTGGGGTTAGGCTGTATGTGTTGGTGTTCCCGTGGTGCTCTGAAGTCACTGTCCTCTCCCGCTCCCTGCCCCATGATGCCTGATCCCTGCTTCAGTCTTTTCCACTTCTTGATATAATCCTCTGGCTTCTAGAAGTCACTCCCATGATACACAACACGCTCAACGCCACTGGCTAAATGATGTCACTTCCTCCTCCTCTTTCTATATCCTAATCAATGCTGAGCCCAAGGACAAGCCAATACAGACACACAATCTCTCTCTCTCTCTCTCTCTCTCTCTCTCTCACACACACACACACTCTGATATAAAGGAGGAGAGGACACGTCTGGCCTGCCTCCCTGAGGATGTAACCGGCTCTTCTTTGTTCAATCGGTAAAACCCTGGTCAACATCTCTGCCCAGCACCTCGAGAGCAGAGGTCATACGCACCATCAAAGCAGTTCTGTGTGTGTGCGTGTATATATACTGTGTATATATTATATATATATATATATATACATAGTGTATATATACTGTGTGTATATATATATATATATACACTAAAAGTGCACACTACATACACGCAAAGTATATTTTTCTTCTGAAAAGAGTTTGTTTCTCCCCGGCCCCCAGGGATAAAGCAGTTTGCAGTCTAAAGTTTGGGCTGGTTTTTCTGTTTCTTTGAGGGGCCCTGGCTGGAGCCTGGAGGCCTGTTGTCTTTCAACGCCCCCACAGAGCTCACTCCAGCTACTCTTCAGTCAGAGGAGCTTCTGTGCATCATTTCAACGCCTGGGGGGGGGGGGGGGGGGGAGGTTTTTGTGTGGAGGTTTGGAGGATTCTTCATGTCCTGTGACCTGGAGACAACCCATCCCCAGCTCCTCCCTCGTGAAACTACCTTGATTCTTATCCAGCCTTGGGTCTGCTGATAATTCCAGTTGCCATGGTTACTCTAGCCCCCCCTGTTAATAGATGATGGTGATCAAATGCGGTCACGCTAGCAGGCGTGACGGGTACAACCCTAAGAGGAACTGATCATTTTTTTAAGAGTAGTCATGGCGACGACAACCCAGAGAAGAGCATCAAGTTTGAGTGTAAAGGCGTCCCGTTTAAAGGACTAGTGTTGTTTCTGTTGCACAACAGCTTCCCATTTATATTCACGAGAGAGAGAGAGAGAGAGAGAGAGAGAGAGAGAGAGAGAGAGGAGAGAGAGAGAGAGAGAGAGAGAGAGAGAGAGAGAGAGAGAGAGAGAGAGAGAGAGAGAGAGGAGAGAGAGGGGAGAGAGAGAGGGGAGAGAGCCAGAGAGACTTCACTAATTCAGTTGTTTTAATTGGGGATTTTCCTTGTTGTGTTTGCTGTAACCGCGTGTCAGTGATGATGGGGGCTGTGTATTGGTTTGTCAATGCGCTCATTCCTTCCGTCTTCGTTTGTTCGATACATGGCCCCAGCGTAAAGTGGGCTGGGACAGACTCCTGGAGTCCAAATGGGAAGGCCTCTGACTGAAAGTTCTTCTTGTGTGGTCTCCAGCCTGGCAGAAGACTATGTCAGCACACTTGCATACTTTTCATTTTCCTTTTGGTTTATTCCGGACTGGAATCAGGTAACTTCAGGAGATTTGCAAACCTTTTTGAGGAGAAAATCCCCCTCTACCCTGCAGATGAGCATGGTTTTTATTCCCGTAATTGCATGGATGGATGATCTCAGCGATGTCCTCATTGAATCTCTGAATGTTTATGTCTTGCTGCTCATAGACCCACGTCCCCAACCTGACCCGCGACATGTCGGCATCTCACACACACACACACACACACACACACACACACACACACACACACACACACAGAAACACACACACACGCAGAAACACACACACACACGCAGAAACACGCACACACAAAGAAACACGCACACACAAAGAAACACACCAACACACACACACACACACACACACACAGAAACACACACACACACACACACACACACACACAACACAGAAACACACACACACACCCACACTAGGCCTCTGTCTGAGTGGATGCCCATCACCCAGTGGCGCAGCAACAAGACACACTGGGTGAGCGGTGAGCAGCCAGGCTGCTTTATGACACCGGGGGACAGACCTGGACCACACACTCAATCTTATTAGATCTCTCTGATGTCTCGTGAAAGCTCAGATCTGCGTTTTGTATTCTAATGACGTCTCATCTGTCTTAGCGATGCACAAATGCATTATTTGATTATACTGTATTTGGCCACATACATGGGATCTTCCATATTTAAACTGTTAAATTGAGATTAATATTGCATGAGATTGGCTAACCTATATAGAGGGAATGGACAGATGAGGAGACGATGAAGATGTCTTGTGGCGCAGCCAAGCAGCAAAGTTGCTTATTTAAACATCCAGTGTGTGTGGGGTGGCTTCCCTCCCTGCCTGGTGTTAGTCATCATTTATTCACCTCCCTGCTGCTGTCTCTGCTGCCACTTATCATAGTGAGCCACTGTCTGTCCGTTTGACCTGGAGGAACCCAGAGGTTCACCTGTTTATCTACTCCTCCTTCATTTGATGTTTTAACATTTCTGCATGAAATTGCGATTTGACAGTCTAACGCGTTGACACACGCGTAGGCTGAAGCCTTCCTGCTGCTGGATTGCAGCAGGTAATGTCGGCACGGCAAAACCCAATGAATGCAGTGCATTATCGAGTGGTGGCAGACAGAATGCAATATTCCAGGATTTCTTCATGGCGTTCTAATTAACAGTGTTAATTCTTCTGCACGTTAATTCTTCACGGTGGCATAGTGCGATGCGCTGCGGTTGTCAAACATAAATAATGGAGACACTGCCCGGGCTTTGTTCAAATATTGTTGAAGACAAGCGGGAAGCTCCACGAATGCGAAAAGCTTCCCTCTTGTCTCTCTCTCTCCAGCTGATATAGTGACTTAACATGGCAGCTTTGAGCCCACCTACGACCTGCGTATATCACCAATAAATCAATATATCACAGAGATCAATACATCATTTAGTTCAGGATTCAAGATTTAAGAGGTTTTTCTTTGCCATTTGCAACAAGCACAATGGAATGCTTACTTCCCATTCCCTCCCGCAGTATGAATTTCCTACAACAATACAATACCATACCTCTCTCTCTCGCTCTCTCTCTCTCTCTCTCTCTCTCTCTCTCTCTCTCTCTCTCTCTCTCTCTCTCTCTCTCTCTCTCTCTCTCTCTCGCTCTCTCTCTCGCTCTCTCCCTCTCTCCCTCTCTCTCTCTCTACACAATCCTATACTATAAACAACACTATATAGTATACTATATGCTATAGTCAACACTGTACTATAACAATACTATACACAATGTATATGTATATTTATATCATAGCTTTATATATATATATATATATATATAAAGCTATGATATCACCATCAATATATCACCTAGTGTATCAACATATATATTGTATTATAAATATATATGTAAATCATCGCAAACGTTTTACATAGAAGGAAGATACAATGGTTCCCCCCCCCCCACACACACACAAACACACACACACACGCACACAAACACACACGCACCCACACACAAACACACACACACACGCACACAAACACACACGCACCCACACACAGACACACACACACGGACACACACACACACACACACGCACCCACACACGGACACATATACAAACACACACGGACACACATACAAACACACACACACACACACACACACACGGTCACACACACACACACACACACACACACACACATACATACACCAGCCTGGTTCTCTCGCTGTGCAATCACATCTTAATTACACAGTAGAGTACAGTGTTCAGAGTATGCATGTCCTGTTGAACTGCATTGTGAAGAAGAGACCGCGCACAGAGTCTACGGTGAACCGCGAGGTTAATGAAATAGCAAAATGCAAAACAACAACAACAAACATGATGATGGAGGCCTTCTCTGTTTGTGTCCTTTGAAACATGGAGGCTTTCTAGTGCTCTTTGCTTTCTTCTCCTCTGCTCCCTCTCCGTCCCGTCTCCCGTTCAGCCTGCTCCATTTCTGCCTGCCCATGTAATCCAATTGTGTGTCGCTCTGTCGAGCATGCTTCTCTAATAGGGACCAGGTTCAGTCCCTGTTGTTTGCGTACAAGGCTTGTATATCCATTGCTCTCTCTCTCCCCTCTCCCCCCCCCTCTCTCTCTCTCTCCCCCCTACCTATCTCTCTCTATCTCTCTCTATCTAGCTATCTATCTGTCCCTCCGTCTCTCTCTGTCTCTCTCTCTGTCTCTCGCCCCTCTTTCTTTTTTACAGACCTAAGGCTTAAAGAGGGATACGGAGTCTCAATCTCACGCTAACTCTGGTCCCTCACCTCGGCTCTATGGTTATTGTTCCTGGGAGTACGAGCACAGGACATGGCATACTGTGCTCCACTCTCCCCCCGTCCCATCGCACAGAGAGAGAGAGAGAGAGAGAGAGAGAGGCCCTCAAGTGCATCGCTCCCTCTCCCCTCATCGTCTCTCTCCTCTGTTGTGTTTTTTTTTAACTGCCCACCTGCTCGCTCTCTGTCCCTCCGTCTCCGTCACTCTCTCTGTCTCTCTTTCTCTCACTCGCTGTCTCTCTCTCTCTCTCTCTCTGTCTCTCTTTCTCTCACTCGCTGTCTCTCTCTCTCTCTCTCTCTCTCTGTCTCTCTCTGTCTCTCTTTCTCTCTCTCTGTCTCTCTTTCTCTCTCTCTCTCTCTCTCTCTCTCTCTCTCTCTCTCTCTCTCTCTCTCTCTCTCTCTCTCTCTCTCTCTCTCTCTCTCTCTCTCTCTCTCTCTCTCTCTCTCTCTCTCTCTCTCTGTCTCTCTTTCTCTCTCTCTCTCTCTCTCTCTCTCTCTCTCTCTCTCTCTCTCTCTCTCTCTCTCTCTCTCTCTCTCTCTCTCTCTCTCTCTCTCTCTCTCTCTCTCTCTCTCTGTCTCTCTCTCTCTCTCTCTCTGTCTCTCTGTCTCTCTCTCTCTCTCTCTCTGTCTCTCTCTCTCTCTCTCTCTGTCTCTCTCTCTCTCTCTCTCTCTCTCTCTCTCTCTCTCTCTCTCTCTCTCTCTCTCTCTCTCTCTCTCTCTCTCTGTCTCTCTGTCTCGCTGTCTCTCTCTGTCTCTCTGTCTCTGTCTCTCCGTCTTTCTCTCGCTCTCTCTGTCTATGTCCCTCCGTCTCTCTCTCTCTCTCTCTCTCTCTCTCTCTCTCTCTCTCTCTCTCTCTCTCTCTCTCTCTCTCTCTCTCTCTCTCTCTCTCTCTCTCTCTCTCTCTCTCTCTCTCTCTCTCTCTCTCTCTCTATCTCTTTTACTGTGTGTCTCAGGTCTTCTGTATGGGGCTTCTTGCTGTGAGATTCATGCTCATAAGTGTTTTTATGTTGTTGGTGTGAGCTGAAGTGTCCTCTGAGGTGAAGGATGAATAGGTCCACGGCTCCCAGCCTTGCCCCTGTTCACCGGGGCACAGCAGTTGGACTCCCAACTGTGTTAAGGAGCATTTGTGTCTGTTGTTTGTCTCTTGTTTCTCTTTTCAATTTCCATTCCTCAACGGTCCCTTAATAGAGGTTTGAGCTGAGGATTTCCCATGTTGGTCGTCATATTGTATTGTTGCTTATTGATTATTGATTATGGTTACATACTGTATATGTTGTGTGTCTGTCTTTTAATTCTGCAAACCTTTTTGCCCTTTTGAATGAATGAGTGTGAGAGAGATGGTTTGAGAGGTTGGTTTTGTGTTGGTTTAATGTGTTTGGGTGTGTGTGCATGTGCGTGTTTGTGGGCGTGTGTATGTGTGTGTGTGCGTATATGTTGGAGGAGGATGGGGAGGAGAGGGGGTTGGACCTAGAACCTTGACCTTGTTTTAGAAATCTATTCACACCAATGTATTTTGTATGACCAAGGTATGTTGTTGAAAAATTTCACGCAACACTAAATGTATTATGTGTGATCAAAACTTTGCTTGGTGTTACGCTGGCTTTTGTTGGGGCTTTTACAGAATATTGGGCTATTTTGAGTTTTTGTTTGGGGGTGGGGTTTTAATTAGTGCTTTGCCGTGTGGGTGTGCTGTGTGTGTGTGTGTGTGTGTGTGTGTGTGTGTGTGTGTGTGTGTGTGTGTGTGTGTGTGTGTGTGTGTGTGTGTGTGTGTGTGTGTCTTACTCAGGACTCCGGGTAACAAGTCCGGCGTGAGCCCCAAGGGTCAGACCTCCGAGGAGAGCGCACGCCGTCACGGGCCCAGTCGCGACGCCAACTCCTCCGTCTCGGACCTGGCCAACTCTGTCACCAGTGACATGCTCATGGTAACCTCTTTCTTTCACTTCAATTATTTAGCAGCAGTGCCAGTGACACACTATATATAACTCTGGGGATGGGGGTGGGGGGAGTATGAAGTCAGTCAAGCCGATTGGTTGCTCTCGCTGTTTGTTTTGTATTGTTCGCCGCTCAGGAGCATCAGTATATTTTAGCATATTCAGTACATTATACTTAAATTAAAAGAAGAAAACCACAGTGGAACAGGATTTCATAATGAGCGTTTTTTTCACACAAGCGGGGACAAAGCAGAAGCCGAAACTAATCCAATCCGGCTAATGTTTCTTGTCATCATATTGAGCTGATGGTGAAGTGTGGTCCTGCATGCAGGATGCAACGCCGTCTCCGCAGACTATTACCGAAAAACACCACAGTTGTTCAACTGTTGATTTGGACATTCCAGCATGAGAACCAATAGAAAACCCTCTATGTACATTACTATGTTCACTACTATGTACCGGTATGTCACTTCTTATGGTACCCATTGTCCTCATGAACCGTCCCTGGAAGGTGGGATCCCCCGAATCTGCGTTCCTTCTTAAGATTTCTTCCTCCATAATTAAGGGAGGTTTTTCTTTTTGTCCTTTGGGGGGGGGGGGCTGGGGGTTGGGGGTAAACATGAGGTCTGTGATGAAGCCCTTTGAGACTGTAACTGTGATTAAGGGGCGATTCAAATACAATTGACTTGACTTGACTTGACAAGGACTCACTGTACCACGGGCTCTGCGTCAGACAGGAACAGACGCTCTCTGTGTGTGTGAAGGAAAGACTGACTTTCCCTGTTTCATCTCCCCTGAGAACGCCCTCTCTGGGTGCCTCCTCGTCTTCACCCATCCAACCAAGTCTGGCCGCTCAGCGCAGCAACTCATGAGTTCTGTGGGCCCATATCGTACCTAATTGGAAAATAATGACCACGGCACGGAATAGGACAGAAGGGGACGTCTGGGTGTGCACACGTGTGTGTGTGTGTGTGTGTGTGTGTGTGTGTGTGTGTGTGTGGTGTGTGTGTGTGTGTGTGTGTGTGTGTGTGCACATGTGTGTGCGTGTGTGTGTGTGTGTGTGTGTGTGTGTGTGTATGTGCGTGTGCACACGTATCGGTGTGTGTTTGAGTTTGTGTGTGTGTGCGCATATGTGTGCGCCCGTGTTTTTGTGTGTGCAAATGTGTGCGTGTGCACATGTGTGTTTGTGTTTGTGTATGTGTGTGTGTGTATGCGTTTCAAGTCAAGTTTATTGTCACTTCACAGTTTACACAAGTGTAAAGCAGTGATGTGAAAATGACAGACAGCAGTTATAAAAATAAGATAAAAATAGATAAAAATAGAATAAAGTTTAAAAATAAAAATAGAAATGCAATTTATAAAATGCAAAATATCGGCACAGAAAATAGCAATATGTATATATAAATCAATGTAATAAAATATACATTGTTAATCTGCTATACGCCCTTGTTCAGTAGCCTGATGGCCTGACTGTGGAAGCTATCTCTAAGCCTATTTGTACAGCACTTGATACTGCGGTATCGCCTGCCTGACGGTAACAGTGAATACAGTTCGTGGCTGGAGTGGGCGATGTCTTTATGATGCGTTTGGCCTTGGCCACATACCGCTGATTGTATATATCCAGGAGGGAGGGGCTCACCTCCAACGATATACTGGGCTGTCCGCACCACCCTTTGAAGCACTCTGCGCTCGAGTGCGGTGCAGTTCCCGTACCAGGCGGTGATACACCTTGTAAGAACACTCTCGATGGTGCCGTTATAGAATATTCTCAGGATGCGGGGGCCCATGCTGAATTTCTTCAGACGCCTGAGGAAATACAGGCGTTGTTGGGCCCTTTTCACCACGTGTGTGGTGTGCGTGGACCATTTGAGGTCCTCGGAGATGTGCACGCCGAGGAACTTGAAGCTGCTGACCCTCTCTACTGCAACACCGCCGATGGAGATAGGGCTGTGCTCTCCCCTCTGCTTCCTGAAGTCCACGATCAGCTCCTTGGTCTTCTTGACGTTGAGGGCGAGGCTGTTCTCCTGGCACCACTGCTCCAGCGATCCGACCTCCTCCCTGTACGCTGTCTCGTCGTCGCCGGCGATCAGGCCCATCACTGTCGTGTCGTCAGAAAACTTGACGATGACGTTGGAGCTGTGCATAGCCATGCACTCGTGGGTGTAGAGGGAGTAGAGGAGAGGGCTCAGCACGCATCCCTGGGGGGCTCCCGTGTTGAGGGTCAGTGGCTCTGAGGTGGTGCTGCCCATCCTCACCACCTGGCGGCGGTCCAACAGGAGGTCCAGTATCCAGCTGCACGTGGATGGGGGCACGCCTAGACCTCTAAGCTTGGTGTCGAGCTTGGCAGGAACTATTGTGTTGAACGCTGAGCTGTAGTCCACAAACAGCATTCGCAGTTATTTCCCTCCAGGTGGGAAAGGGCAGTGTGGAGGGCCATGGCAATTGCGTCGTCCGTGGATCTATTTTGACGATATGCAAATTGCCATGGGTCCAGCGTGGCAGGTAACACGGAGCAAATAATGTCCTTGACCAACCTCTCGAAGCATTTGCTGACAATCGAGGTGAGGGCTACAGGTCTATAGTCATTCAGGCATGTTATCATGGGTTGTTTAGGGACAGGCACGATGGTGGACATCTTGAAGACCGCGGGGACAACAGCCTGGGACAGGGAGAGGTTGAAGATGTCTGCAAAGACTCCTGCCAACTGGTCTGCGCATGCTCTGAGGACGCGGCCCGGGATGTCGTCGGGGCCTCTGCCGCCTTACGGATGTTCAGCCGCTTGAAGGTGCGGCGTACATCCGCCTCCGAGATGCTCAGCAGGCTGGTCTCCTCAGGCGGCGCTGGCTTCGGCGGGCTGCCGTTTACATCGAACCGAGCAAAAAAAGTATTTAGCTCTCCTGCGATGGAGGTGGAGGAGTTCTCTACACAACTGGTTCTCCCTCTGAAGTTCGATATCGTCTGCAGCCCCTGCCACATACCCCTCGCAGTCGTGGCTCTTGAATTTATCTTCCACTCTGTCCTTATGCTCCCGCTTGGCAGTGACGATGGTCTTACGGAGGTCGTAACGGGCTCTCGTATATTCCTCTGTATTCCCGGAGCCAATGGCGGCGTTACGCGCGTGTAGGGCAGCGCGAACATCGCCGTTTCTGTTTGGGATATATCCGAACCGACTTGGTCAGAACAACGTCATCTATGCACTTCTTGATGAACCCGGTGACCGACGACGCGTACTCGTTGATGTTATTGTCCGAGGCAACACAGAACATGTGCCAGTCAGCACGATCAAAACAATCCTGCAGCATAGAGTCCGATTGGTCCGACCAGCATTGGACCTCCCTCACAGCGATCGGTTGCTGCTTCAGTCTCTGAGTAGGGAGTGTAGCAGTGGTCGAGGATCCGCTCACCCCGTGTGTTGCTCGTTATGTGTTGGTAGAACTTCGGGAGAACCTTCTTCAGGTTCGCCTTGTTGAAGTCCCCCGCCACGATGAGAGCAGCCTCGGGGTGTGCCGACTCCTGTTCGCTGATAGCCCCGTACAGTTCCTTCAGCGCTGGGTCCGTGTTGGCTTGTGGGGGAATGTAAACAGCGGTCACGGTTACCGCTGTAAACTCCCCAGGTAGCCAGTGTGGACGGCACATAAGCATCAGGTACTCCAGGTCCGGGGAACAGAAAGACTTGAGGGGATGTACATGACTTTGGTTGCACCAAAATCTATTTATCATGAGACAGAGAGCCTTTGTTCTGTCCGCCCGGTGGACGGAAAATCCCGTCGGCTCGATAGCTGCGTCGGTAACCCCCTCCGACATCCATGTCTCCGTAAGGCAGATGATACAGTTGTCCTTAGTTTCCCGGTGGAATTGAATACAAGCCTGTAGCTCGCTTAACTTATTGTCCAGAGACTGTACCTTAGCCAGTAGAATGGTGGGTAGTGGGGGGCGATCGGATCGACATCTCAGCCTGACTAGCACGCCGGCTCGCTTCCCTCGCTTCCTCCAGCGACACGTGCGTGTAATCGTGCCCAAGATGGTCGGAGATAATCCAGCTGTGACTTCGGGCGGGACGTCCGAGTCGAAAGAATGAAAAAACTCCGGTAGGCGGCGAGCGACTGTCGATCTGATCTCCCGAAGTGTGCAAAAGTTATAAGTGAACGTGCTGCTAACTTCCTGAACTAAAATAGTTGCGATAAAAAGAATAAATAACAAAAAGCTTGCGACACTGCAGCCATCTCGTACGGCGCCATACTCCACACGTGCGTATGTGTGTGTGTGTGTGTGTGTGTGTGTGTGCGTGTGCACATGTGTGTGTGTGTGTGTGTGTGTGTGTGTGCATGAGCGTGTGTGTGTGCGGGTGTGGACATGGGTATGTGTGCATGCATGGGGGGGAAGGTGGCTGGAGGCCAACTTCAGCAGGATACCGTCCAGTGATGGAGCATCTAGGGGCGTGTCTTGTGACTGGGCTGGGTCATAGGCTCAGTGTTATTACGCATGTCTCATGTTTAAAGGGAAATTTCTGCAACATTTGATGTGGCAGATGTTCAGTAAGTCAGCTGGTAAATGTAGTCCATTGAAGCACTTAATACCACAGAGGCTTGCTATGTTGACCGAGAATGCAAAATCTGTTGCTTATCCACCAACGGTGTAACTTACGTCAGTGGTGACCAAGACGGTTGTGAGACTGGTTAGTTTTACCCTGAGACTGGTTAGTTTTACCCTACTGTTGATGTATTGGATATATTATTTGTATGGTATTGTTCTTGGAGATGTTTACTGCGGGAGGGAATGGGGAGCAAGCATTCCAATGTACTTGTTACAAATGGCAAATAAATATCTTGTATGTGTTACCACACCTCCACACCATTAAGTGCCTATTCCTCCCACCTAATGCTATGTTTTGGCCATCAAAGTAATAGCTACGGGCTATGGCGGTGACACACTGCAACGTTGCACACGCTTTGCATGGTATTATATAATATAGTATATATACAGAATCTCAGGAGCAATGCATCGTGGTACATGTAGGCACTGCCGGCAAGGCTCCTCAAGCAGGATAACTCATCTTTCTCTGTCAATATAGTATACGCGCAAGGAGGTATGTATTGCTTCAATGGACTACATTTACCAACAACACTGATTGGACATCCACATCACATATGGCAACGTTTTTCTCTAATGATAAGATTAATTCCTGGAGGCCTTGCCAAAGGAGCCCCTGGTTGACCCATCCTATTAAAGTAGCCGTCCTGCTCTGGCTCTGGAGCCTCACGTGTTGGTCTAATGAAAGGCCATAGGGTGGCTCCATGGTGGCAGTTGACATTGACTTGTTTGAGTTAATGATGCTGGGGTGAATCATTAAGCATGAACAAAAAAGTGATATTTGATTGGGACTTCTTTGATGAGGCCTATTTGGGAAATGTGAGTTTCCACTGAGATCGACTCCGTTCCGTTCAAGCGATCTCTGACTTACTCGTCTTCAAACATACCATAGCGGCATATATCTTACTGTTGACGTTTCCATACTGCCTTCATTGTTGCATAGGGCTCTGAGAGAGAAGAGAGAACAAAAAGAGTTGAACAGGACCAATCAAGGACCAAGCCGGGGAAATTGAGAAAGAGACATTCAGGCCATCTGCTTGTAGAGCGAGAGAGAGAGAGAGAGAGAGAGAGAGAGAGAGAGAGAGAGAGAGAGAGAGAGAGAGAGAGAGAGAGAGAGAGCGAGAGAGAGAGAGAGAGAGAGAGAGAGAGAGAGAGAGAGAGAGCGAGAGCGAGAGCGAGAGAGAGAGAGAGAGAGCGAGAGAGAGAGAGAGAGAGAGAGAGAGAGAGAGAGAGAGAGGCATCACATTGTGAATACAGGAAGAGAGCCCAGCCATACACATACACACCAGAGTGTTGTTGGGAGCGACAGCACATAATGGGAGATTGCATTTCAGGCAACCACACACACAGCTGTTTTTGTTTGCTGTAAAACACTTATTTTGGCCGGGTGTTTTTTTTCTCTCTTGCGTGCGACACCGGAAACCCTGAACTGTCTGTCTGTCTGTCTGTCTGTCTGTCTGTCTGTCTGTCTGTCTGTCTGTCTGTCTACGAAAGCAAAAGCTCACTCTCATCTCTTATCTCTCGGTAAACCCCCGGCCGATGCTGTGTAACGTTATGCTCCGTGGCCGTCAAAAAGTGTGTTTTTTTTTGGTGTTTAAAGTACAGAGGAGGGGACTCAATCTGTCCTCAAACACTGAGAAAAGCTTGTGCTCAGCGTATCCCCACCTGTATCTACCTGCTCCTCATGGAGGACGAGAGTCATCTGTGTGCAGGAGCGTACCCGGAGCCAGGGGTGTGTGTGTGTGTGTGTGTGTGTGTGTGTGTGTGTGTGTGTGTGTGTGTGTGTGTGTGTGTGTGGGTGTGGGTGTGTGTGTGTGTGTGTGTGTGGGTGGGTGTGTGTGTGTGTGTGTCCTTGATACGCCGCCACCTACTATTCTACACACGGCTCTGATCTGAAACAATATCTGTAGCTGAAACAGCAAAAATAATTATAAGAATTCCAGCATCAGCGAAATCCATCAGTGATTCTGTTAAATGTCAGGAAAATAAATGATTGACATTGTTTCATTTCAATCATTTCAATGAAAACAAAAAAAAGAAAACAAGGGTTGGCAAGCCACTGCAATTGGAAAATAAATCCAATAAGGTTCACTATATTCTTTACGCTGATGCTAAAAATAAACCACTGCGATGACCTTGTAACATGCCGTCGTTTTCCCCCTCTCGCTCTCTCCTTACAGCTGTCCCCGGGTTCTGAAGAGGACGACCATGAGGTCCCGGTCTGCGAGAAGCTGGGCCGGATCCAGTTCAGCGTGGGCTACAGCTTCCAGGACTCCACCCTCACCGTCAAGATCCTCAAAGGTCAGGACCTGCCGGCCAAGGACTTCTCGGGCACCTCCGACCCCTTCGTCAAGCTCTACCTGCTTCCCGACAAGAAACACAAGCTGGAGACCAAGGTCAAGAGGAAGAACCTCAACCCCCACTGGAACGAGACCTTCCTGTTCGAAGGTTGGTCCAATCCTCTTTATGGGGTCACACACACACACACACACACACACACACACACACACACACACACACACACACACACACAGTGACATGTGTTGCTCTGCATTCAACCCATCCCAGTATTAGGAGCAGTGGGCAGCTATTGTATATACAGCTGCCCGGGGAGAAGGGTAGGGGGTCTGGTGCCTTGCTCAAGGGCACCTCGGCAGTGGCCCAGGAGGCAAACTGGCACCTTTTTTCCCCAAGTACCAGTTCTCACTCCGTAGTTGGTCCTTTTCCAGGGACTTGAACCGGCGACCTCCCAACAGACTTAGCTACCAGGCCCCCCGGGACTGGGCTGGGGAATGCACAGTAACACACAATGCTTCACTGCTGTACTCATGCACCACGTGACCTAAACATGGCTCTTGGTTTTCTTCAGGGTTCCCCTATGAAAAGGTGATCCAGAGGACTCTATACCTCCAGGTGCTGGACTACGACCGCTTCAGCAGGAACGACCCCATCGGAGAGGTGTCCGTCCCTCTGAACAAGCTGGACCTGGCCAACATGCAGACCTTCTGGAAGGAGCTGAAACCATGCAGTGACGGCAGCGTGAGTACATCAGCAGAGAGCTCGTGGAGTGGTGTGTGTGCGTATGTTTGTGTGTGTGTGTGCATTAATGTGTGTGTGTGTGTGTGAATGTGTGTGTGCGTGAATGTGTGTGTGTGCATTAATGTGTGTGCGTGAATGTGTGTGTGCGTGAATGTGTGTGTGTGTGTGCATGCGTGTATGTGTGTGGGGGCATGCGTGTGCGTGCATGTGTGGGTACAGTATGTGTATGTGTGAGCATGTGTGTGGGGGCACGTGTGTGTGCATGCATGTGTGTGTGCGTGCATGTGTGTGTGTGCGTGCGTGCATTAATGTGTGTGTGCGTGAATGTGTGTGTGCGTTAATGTGTGTGTGTGTGTGTGTGTGTGCATGCGTGTATGTGTGTGGGGGCATGCGAGTGCGTGCATGTGTGTGTGTGCCTGTGTGGGTACAGTATGTGTATGTGTGAGCATGTGTGTGTGGGCACGTGTGTGGGGGCACGTGTGTGTGCGTGCATGTGTGTGTGTGCGTGCGTGTGTGTGTCTGTGTGTGTGGTAGCATGGATGTGTGTGTGTGTGTTTGTGTGGGTATGTGTATGTGTGTGCGTGCACGTGTGTGTGTGGAAGTGGAGGAGGAGGTGCGGAGGGGGCTGTGGAGTGTGACTAGTGATGTCACTGTTGGCGGCTGTGCCTTCCCCGCGGAGAGATATGAAGACTCGCTGGAGGGAGAAGACAAGGGGGGGGAAGTAGGGGCTGGGTGACGGGTAGACCCAGGAGGAACACAGAACGGGTGGAGATCCAGCGAGAAACACTAAAACGACATGAGACACAGGTTACTGGTCGGAAAAAGAAACAAAGCACATTGCCCGGGAAGGAGTGTTAAGCTGTTGAACTGTTGCTGTTGTTGTTGCACTGTGTTTGAATGCAGGGGAGCAGAGGAGATCTGCTGGTCTCTCTGTGCTACAACCCAACCGCCAACATCATCACAGTGAGCATCATCAAAGCCCGGAACCTGAAAGCGATGGACATTGGAGGCACATCTGGTAAATGGAGACCCTCCTCTCTGCCTGTCCCTTATTGTTATGCATCCACAGTACTGCTCCTTCATCCCACTCTTGAACTCAATCCGGAGCAGAAATAGGGGGCGGCAGTAGCTCTAGAAGTCTGTTGGGACTTGGGAGCTTGGGGAACCGGAAGGTCGCCGGTTCATGTCCCCGAGACACCTGGGCACTGCCGAGACGCCCTTGAGCAAGGCACCAGGCGCCTACACTGCTACCCCCCCCGGGTGCTGTATTTACAAACAGCTGCCCACTGCTCCTCGTACTAGGATGGGTGCAGAGAAACTCATTTCACTGTGTGTGTACATGTATGTGACCAATAAAGAGGATTCAGTCCTCCAGATCCAGATTTAGATTTAGATAATGAATCCGGAATCTATAGTCCATGTCGTGGACGCCGGGCGTTTCACCGTTCACGCGCATATGATATTTCAAATGATCTTTCACACAAGGCGGGTGGTGATTGGTCAACTTGGTGTGGGGAAAAACGTGTGTCTGTCTTGTCGTTGTCGGTTGTCAGACCCGTACGTGAAGCTGTGGCTGATGCACAAGGACAAGCGTGTGGAGAAGAAGAAGACAGTGGTGATGAAGAGGTGCCTCAACCCCGTCTTCAACGAGTCCTTCCCCTTCGACGTGCCCGCCCACGTGCTGCGGGAGACCACCATCATCATCACCGTCATGGACAAGGACAAGCTCAGTCGGAATGATGTCATTGGCAAGGTACTGCCTTCTCCTCCCTCTCCTCCCTCTCCTCCTCCCTCTCCTCCTCCTCCTGTCTCTCCTCCTCCTCCCTCTCCTCCCTCTCCTCCCTCTCCTCTCCTCCCTCTCCACGCTCTCCTCTCCTCGCTCTCCTCTCTCTCCTCCCTCTCCTCCCTCTCCTCCCTCTCCTCCTCCTCCTCCCTCTCCTCCTCCTCCTCCTCTCCTCTCCTCCATCTCCTCCCTCTCCACGCTCTCCTCCCTCTCCTCTCCTCTCCTCGCTCTCCTCTCTCTCCTCCTCCCTCTCCTCTCTCTCCTCCCTCTCCTCTCCTCCCTCTCCTCCTCCTCCTCCCTCTCCTCCTCCTCCTCTCCTCTCCTCCATCTCCTCCCTCTCCTCGCTCTCCTCTCTTTCTCCTCCCTCTCCTCCCTCTCCTCCTCCTCCTCCCTCTCCTCCCTCTCCTCCACCTCCTCCCTCTCCTCTCCTCGCTCTCCTCCTCGCTCTCCTCCCTCCCTCTCCTCCCTCTCCTCCCTCTCCTCGCTCTCCTCCCTCTCCTCCCTCTCCTCTCTCTCCTCCCTCTCCTCGCTCTCCTCTCTCTCCTCCCTCTCCTCCCTCTCCTCCCTCTCCTCTCTCTCCTCCCTCTCCTCCCTCTCCTCCATCTCCTCCTCCTCCTCCCTCTCCTCCCTCTCCTCTCTCTCCTCGCTCTCCTCTCTCTCCTCTCTCTCCTCCTCCTCCCTCTCCTCTCTCTCCTCCCTCTCCTCCTCCTCCTCGCTCTCCTCCCTCTCCTCTCTCTCCTCCATCTCCTCCTCCTCCTCCCTCTCCTCCCCTCCCTCTCCTCCCCATCACTCCTTTTTTTCTTCTTCTTCTTTTTCCATTCTGGTCTCTTGACTCCCTGAGCCGGGTTCCTGGCTGCTGCCAGTCTATACTGCCCCCTGCTGGAGCAAATCAATATAAATCGAGGCGTGCACTAGAAATACAGGCACCAAAAAAACCCATCTGCTTCTTCAAATGCTTCTTTTTTGTCTTTCTCAAATTAATTATATTTTGGAGCCCCCTTGAAAGCAAGATGGCTAAACTCTAGGGATTATCCTTCATATTTTTTTAATTACATCCTGAATCAAAGACACTTTTTCCCCTAAGATATATTTAAATGTGTACGGTATGCGGAGTGTTGTTAAGAATTCAGGAAATCTGCGCGTACTGCGATGTCTTTAGGGGGGAAATATATCGGTGATGGTTTCATTCCCTTATTAGCGTACCCTGGCACCACACCTTCCTGTCCTGACGTCAAAGCGCCTTTTCAGAGGATCTTTGACATCACGAAGATAACGTGACTTGAGTTGGGAGAGCAGAACGCTACTCAAACTGGTTGGCGTAGGCTGGCAAAAAACGCAGCATTTTACCCCTGTTTTCACTAAAGGACGGTTTTGTTCTAGAAGCAGTGACCAAAATGCCATAGTTTACCATGTGGAATCACATGAGACACATTTAAGATTCAATGTCCAAGATGTTTTCATTTGCCATATGTAACAAGTACAACGGAATGCTTACTCCCCATTCCCTTCCGCTCAGATGAATTTCCTACAACAACGCTATACTAAACTATACAATACAACTATACAACACACAATATACAAAATGAACAAAAATTATTATATTCCACCTGTAACAGAGTCCTTCTTCTTCTTCTTCTTCTTCTTCTTCTTCTTCTTCTTCTTCTTCTTCTTCTTCTTCTTCTTCTTCTTCTTCTTCTTCTTCTTCTTCTTCTTGTCTAGATTTACCTGTCGTGGAAGAGCGGCCCGGCGGAGGTGAAGCACTGGAAGGACATGATGGGTCGTCCTCGCGCCGCCGTGTCCCAATGGCACGCTCTCAAGGCCTGAGAGGAGACACCCCCCTCCCCCCCCCCCACACACACACACATACACACACCCCTCCCCCCCTCACACACCCCCCCTCAGTCAAAACCTAATCCTCACATATCCCCCCCCCCCACACGATGCGCTGTTCTGCTGTGTGTCGGCCATCTGTGTCCCTCTCCACCTGTCCTGAGTCATCGCGGTGTGTGCACTTACACTGCTCCGGGCTCCTCTGTTTGTTCTGGTCCAGTCCCAAACTCACCAGCCCCCCCCGGGGCCCTCATACAGCCCCCCCCCGGGGCCCTCATACCGCCCCCCCCAGGGCCCTCATACAGCCCCCCCCGGGGCCCTCAACTTGTGGGGAGCTTGTCTCTGAACCCCAACCCCTTTCTTTTATATCCTTATCTCTCCTTCCCTCACACCTCCACCGCCTCACACCTCCGTGGCCCCGTGGGAGGAGAGTTTACTTGCTCTCTCTGAGCTCCACCCTTGGGGGACGGACGGACGGACGGACTCTCTGAACTCTCTCAACACCAGTGAGATCAAACTGGTGTTCCTCTCCATCAGATGCTTGAGGAGGTGCAGGGCGGGGGGGGCCTCCGACTGCAAATACGCTTTACCCTTCTGACCGGTATTGACCCCCTCCGTCCGTCCGAGAGCATCGATCGAGGGCGTGACTTTTCTCCTGCCGTCAAACATCTGCCCTGATGTGTACCCCCCACCCCCCAACCAGCCAGCCCCTCCTCTATCGGCCGTGAGACGCAACCCGATACGATATCGCGTGAGGGCTGAGCGAGCGGAGTGTCCAGGCTTGATTTCGGGGGGGACACTGCCACGACACGCCCACATCAGCTGTTCAGTTCCCTTTTCTGTGTGCCTCTCTCTCTCTCTCTCTCTTTTCCCCGACCCGCTGTAATAATCGTCCCCTTTTTACTGGAACCTTCCGGTGTCTGCTGTGTGTGCTGTGGGGTGATGTGCTGTAACCTATTTTCCTGTTTTCTGGAAAGAATAACCCCCCCACCCCCCCCCAAAATGAGAGGGGGGGGGTGAGTTTGTGAATAATGTTGTCTTATATTTTCGTTTTGAAAAGAATACGAAAAAAATCCACATGTTCTTCCAGAGACAAAAAATAAGCAAAAAGCCAGCTTCCAAAAGTGTGTGTGTGTGTGTGTGTGTGTGTGTGTGTGTGTGTGTGTGTGTGTGTGTGTGTGTGTGTGTGTGTGTGTGTGTGTGTGTGTGTGTGCATGCATGCACGCGTGTATCGGTAGGAAGAACATGCATGCAAGTATTATATGTATGTAGAATTATTGGTACGTGTGTGTGTGTGTGTGTGTGTGTGTGTGTGTGAGAGAGCGTGAGAGTGTGTTCATAATTGACATGCTCATGTATGTATTGTCAACAGCTGTTGGTGGTATGGTAGGGTATGTGTGGTTGTATGGTTGTGTGTGTGTGTGTGTGTGTGTGTGTGTGTGTGTGTGTGTGTGTGTGTGTGTGTGTGTGTGTGTGTGTGTGTGTGTGTGTGTGTGGTGTGTGTGTGTGTGTGTTTGTGTGTACATACATGTGTGTGTAAAATAGTGACGGGTGTTTTTGGAGCTTCCACTGCTTAAGCACGTCTGTTCCCCTCACCGTAATGCAGGGAACAGGAACACATGTATCGTATACATCTTTAACAAACTCAAGAGAGGCAAGAGCCTCTAAATGTTGAAGTGATCAACCTTGTTGTATTGGGCGCTGTCCTCGGTAAACTGAAGCATACACAAGGTTAGGGTAAGGTTAGGATTAGTGTGTTGTATGGGAAGTGTCCTGGATCTGTACTGGGTCTGCTTGCAATTGCAGGAAGTGTCTGTCATGTATGCGTGTTAGAAATGATCCAATAATTATAACTAACTAGTGTGGGAATGGCCGGCGGATGAGGAATTGGTTAATAACAATACCTGACGTGGTCATTCATGTTGGGTGTGCTTCGGATTGCAGTCTCAATGAAATCTGTTTGTAGACCATAGACGTAGATATATATATATATATATATATATATATATATATATATATATATATATATATATTGATCCAGAAGATCTTCATCTGGCACTCCCTGTTTACTTGTGTTTACAGGCCAGCCTGAGCCTCTCCAATGCGGCGTCTATGTACAATATATATATATATATGTCTATGTCCGAGATCTCCTTCAAGAGAGCCAACCTTCAAGAGAGCCAATTAGAGTGTTTGAGACTTCAAGATTCAAGATCTTGAATCTTGAATCTTGAATCTTGAAGTCTCAAACACTCTAAGAGCTAATTGGCTCTTGGTCAAAATATAGAAAGAAAAACATACAGTACATGAGTCATACTGTCCAAAAAAATGAAAATGTATGCCATTCCACTATTTGTATAGTAGTGTGTGTCTGTGTGTCTGTATATGTGTGTGTGTGTGTGTGTGTCTGTATATGTGTGTGTGTGTGTGTGCGCATTTGTGCAAGTGTGTGTGTGTGTGTGTGTGTGTGTAAGTCAATACCTGAGTGTCCGTTTGTGTGCTTTCTGTCTGTATTCAGTGTTAAGTCTTTGTGTGTAAATCTGCACTGAAATCAGTTTTTTTTTCTTGCCAGTTTTATACAGAACAATATAGTGTATTGTTTTGGATTCTGTATGATATGAATACAGGTGTATGAATACAGGTGTATGAATACAGGTGTACAGGTGTAGGTATGTGGATAATGTTCCTCTTCCTTTTCTTCTTTTTCCGTTTGTCACTGAATCAACGTGGCCCGCCGTGGAGCGGGAATACACCTGTCTGTACAGTGACGTTGACTTCCTGTGTGTGTGTGATGACTTCCTGTGTGTGTGGCTTCTCAGAGGGGTGTGTCCTTTTGGGCCGAGGGAAACGTGTAATTGTGTAAAGAAAGTAAAGAAAGACTGCCACCCAACGCCCTCAAAAATGCTAACTCTTGTTCTATCTTTCATGTTCTCTTCTTGACCCTTCAGCATGCCCTGTCACAAATGTTGTTTGTGTTGGTTTTTGGTTTTGTTCTCAAGTTCCCTGAGACCATGAAGATACATGTAGACTAAGTAAGTCTTGACATCTTTGCTGATGCAAGCTCCTCCCCCTCCCTCCCCCCCCTACCTCCATCCCCCCCCCCCCCCCCCCACCTGCTCCCATACGTTTTGGCACAAAGTGTTCTGAGTGCCTTATGAGCTGTTGGCAGCTGCCTCCCTGACTCTGTCACGAGGACGAGGTGTGAGACAGAAGGTGTTCATTACCCTACATTGCGTTGCTTTCCGCAGCATTGTTGTGGTGCGCTGTGACTCACTTAGGTGGTCCGACCCGTGCACCATAAGTATCCCATAATAACCCACGGGGCGCAGAGCCAGGTCGTCTATCGCCCCCTGCTGGTCCCCCCCGTGCTCACACACGCGTCCCTTCCCTTATGTGTGCCCAGCGGACATTGTTACATTCCAAAAGCGGCCGTGAAAGATCGCGGTACGCCAATTTAACTCCAAGTCAAAAAACAACAACAACTAACTAACTAACAGGGTTTTATTGTTTTTTTTGTTCTTCCTGCCTTTGAAAAAACATGGAAGATCTTTAAAGATAGTCACCCAAGACGTGCCGACTCATAAGCGTGGCACCTCGGGCCTTCTACGCTTTCAGGAGCCACCTATTAATATTAATTAATATGCAGGAAGGTCAACCAGAGAGTGATGCGTCCCAATTCCGATAGTAGGTAAGGCGTTAAGTGGGGGAGTGTATCTTGTGTGTTCTTGGTATCTCTCTGATCCCCCCCCCCCCTTCTCTCTCTCTCTCCCTTTTCTTTTTGTAGTCACATCAGGTGGGGTGCACAATGTTATATATATCAACCATTTATTTTTGGAAACGTGTACAGTGTATATAGATATATAAATGTGTATATATAAAAGATAACAAAAAAAACCGAATACACTCCTGTATCCACCGTTCTTCTTTCAATGAGTATTTGTCGTATTTTCTGTATTTTGACTCAATATCAAATTGGGGTCAAATTGACCTTGGGGAAAAAGAAATCCAAAGTGGCCACCGGAGGACCGGTGGAATGAAATGTGTTTTGGTTTAAGTGGTGGATGTTTTGTTCATTTGGGACTGTGACAATCTTTGGCGCCCTCAGCAAATTGCACTGGTGTAATTGGGTGCTGCTGGTTTCCTGTCAGTCAGCGTCTGAACATAGAATCGGTAATGCGATGACTAACTGCTTTTGTAAATGAAGACATCATTAGCTCGTCATTATTGCAGACACTGCACTGACGATTCACACACACACGGGCCCCCCCTCACCCCCTCTCTCTCTCTCTCTCTCTCTCTCTCTCTCTCTCTCTCTCTCTCTCTCTCTCTCTCTCTCTCTCTCTCTCGGGGAAGATCTGCTCTCTAAAGACTTGAATGAGAGCCCAGGTGTTTAAAGGTAATTCATCTTTAGCCCGCTGCTGCTTTCCTGTAATACATTGACATAGACATTGCCCCCACATACTTAGCCTCCCACACTTTCCTGCTACAACACACACACACACACACACACACACACACACACACACACACACACACACACACACACACACACACACACACACACACACACACACACACACACACACAGAACATTAAATGCTTTTACAAACTAATAATGCCAGCACACACACACACACACGTGGGTGCAGCTCAGTGGATTAAAGGTGTGTAGGTGTGTGTGTGTGTGTGTGTGTGTGTGCTGTTGGCGTGACGTTATGTAACACATCCAACGGCATGCAACCCAGTCCCCGTCCCCCCGTCCCCCCTCTCCCCTCTCCCTCCCTCCCTTGTGAGTTGGAACTCACGGAGCGGGGGGGGAGGAGCGGGGGGGGAGACGGGAGGAGCGGGGGGGGAGACGGGAGGAGCGAGGGGGGTGGGGGGGGAGGAGCGGGGGGGGAGACGGGAGGAGCGAGGGGGGTGGGGGGGGAGGAGCGGGGGGGGGAGACGGGAGGAGCAAGGGGGGGGGGGAGGAGTGGGGGGGGGGAGGAGCGGGGGGGAGACGGGAGGAGCGAGGGGGGGGAGGCGGGAGGAGCGGGGGGGGAGACGGGAGGAGCGAGGGGGGTGGGGGGGAGGAGCGGGGGGAGACGGGAGGAGCGAGGGGGGTGGGGGGGGAGGAGCGGGGGGGGAGACGGGAGGAGCAAGGGGGGGGAGGAGCGGGGGGGAGACGGGAGGAGCGAGGGGGGGGAGGAGCGGGGGGGAGACGGGAGGAGTGGGGGGTGGGGTGCAGATGCAATAGATGAACACATGCAACAACAAAAACAACAGATCATTTTTTACTTTGTTTATTGGAATTTTTTAAACGTAGCCAGCATTTACAAAATAATAACTTGTGGGTGTTTTGGTAGATGTATATAACAAGAATACAACAGGATAACCCCCCTGCCCCCCAAAAAGTAATAATCATAATAATGTTAATAGAATAGAAATGAAAAATAAATAAGTAATTAGAGAGAGAGAGGGAGAGAGGAGAGAGAGAGAGAGAGAGAGAGAGAGAGAGGGTATGAATGAATGTTTTACATATTGTTACTGTGCAGAGATGGCCCACGAGCAACTGTGAATTATGTATGTCCTCCTTTATAGGTTTGCATTGGGATCTGCTAGTCAGAAACAGAATGTTCAACGTAAATCCAAACTAAAATAAACACGCATTGTATATCCACTATATACATATAAAACATGTATATTAACATATTCATTGATTTCACCTCGGGCTGCATTCAGGTTTCGACAGTTAAAAACAAATAATTTTAATAAAATAATTGCTTGTATTTTTGGCCTTTTCAACACAAATAGCATAGTTGCCCACCTCATGGTGTTCCTCCTTCCCGGTGCACGGGACAGATGGCAGAGGAGGAACAGCCACTCAGAGGGGAACCCTCCTGACGTCACTTCAGTCGTCTATTCTGGGACAAGCGGAGGACGTTTCAGGTAAAAAGCTGACATCGCCTTTCTCCAAGTGTGATATAACCACGCGGGACCCTGTCTGTTGGTCTCCAACTGCACAGCCGCATCCAACCATCTGTATATATATACATGTATATACATGTATATATGTATATATATATGTATGTATATATATATAAATGTGTGTGTATGTATATACACACACAAGCTAGTGTGACAAGACTTAACTGCTCGAGAGTAGAGGGAGGAACAGTGTTTATGCAAAAGGTGCGATACTATAAATAATGACCAGTTTTGATGAACAGTTTTTTGCACCTTTGCTCCATAGACGATTACGTTACTTAGTACATTAAACATTCAAGTAACATGTATTGAACCATTAGCCCCCCCCCCCCACCCTTGACATGAACTGTCGTTTTTCCCACATTGACATCCAAAATATATTAGGCTGATGCATCTCTATTTTTCCCTGACAGCCTGATTATAATAACAACAACACCACAACCATCACCCGATAGCAAATGTGTATTTCATGAGAAGCCGCCCATCTGCTGTTTGCAGATTAGCGATCAGCAGGTGTGAAGCTAAAAGCAGCGTGTCTGTGTGTGTGTGGGTAGCAGGCTGCGGTGCAGCCAGTAGCGCTATGCTCCCACCTCATGCTCAGGGGCCCACACTGCACCTCCTCACACAACAACACCACCAACACCAGACTATGGGAGACGGTAACCACGGCAACCAAGGCAAATCAACACTTCACATAGTTTAATAGCATGTACACAAGAAAAGGCCACGCAACTTTGGTTAACTATACACAAGAATCGGACACATCTTAATTATAGGGAGGGTAACCCTCCAATTTCTTTGTACACACACACACACACACACACACACACACACACACACACACACACACACACACACACACACACACACACCACACACACACACACACACACACACACACACACACACACACACACACACACACACACACACACACACACACACACACACACACACACACACACACACACACACACACACACTTTATGGAGACAACTTGGCTGTGGTGTTGCAAAGCTGGAGAGAAGGAGGGAGCAGCTCATATATGAATTATTCTTATGGAGGCGAGTCTCGGGATGTTGGGAGGGTCCAGAGGGCACTACAGCTTCACAGCTTCTACTTGTCCAGGTACTCCAGGTTGGGGGCGTCCAACCGCTGCTCCTGGTCCCGGTTCTTTGTGAACTCCTTCAGCATATCCATGATTTCTCCTTGGTAGACTTCAGGTGTCGGCTGGGCTTCTGCACAGTTATAAATAAAACAACATCCATTGGATTTTAAGATGGGAGCATAGAGCATAGATCCTCCCTATAGTATCCCTACCTCTACCTATAGTTTACATTGGTAACATACCTGTATGATAGCCATGTACATATTTACTGTACCTACTATATATATATTTATTATATATATTATATATTTTATATTTATTATATTTATTAATATATTATTACTGCCAATTTGCACTATACGTATTGTTGTGTATTGTATATACCTACGTATTACTGTTATAATACTGTAAATTATCTTCATTTATCAATACATTTAGACTTCATTTAGAATTATTTTAACTATTTTTGTTTATAATAGTTTTATTTTAGTTAGTTGTTGTTTTGTTTTTTAGCTTAGGTATTAGTATTCTTGTGTGTGCATTTATTCCCCCTGTGTCAACTGTTGCACCTTAATTTCCCTCGGGATTAATAAAGTTTTCTGAATCTGAATCTGAATCTGAATATATATATTAGAGGTGGGACGATCGATCGGCTTCCGATCATTATCGGCGGATTTTGAAGAAAAATGCGCAATCGGAGAATGCCGATCTTGCTTTAATGTTGCCGATTTCATAGCCGATCCTGCACGTGAGAAACACATGAGCTCATCTCTTTACCAGCGAGTAAAACACGTGGGGCCCCGCCTCTTTTCTAAACAGAGTGATACTCGCCCTGCCTCAACATGTCAGCGGTGTCTGCAGTGTGGAGTTTCTTCAAAGTGTGTGATACAGATGTAACATTTGCCATCTGTAATGTGTGCAAAGAGAAAATATCTCGTGGAGGAAGCAAGGTAAAAAATTTCAACACGACAAATTTAATAAGACACCTGAAAACCCATCACCCAGCGCAGCATGGCGAGTTTGTAAAACTGACCGTGGAGAACGAGAACCCCAGGAATGCATGATGGATGAAACTGTTCTATAATACAGGGGTTCCCACCCTTTTTTGTGCCACGGACCGGCAGATACATGAAAAAAAATCTCGCGGACCAGTTGTCAATTTTCGCGGACCGGTTGTCAAAGTGTGTGTCAACACACACCCCTAACAAAACGGCAGGGCTCGATTTCAGTATAAACGCGCATGTACGCGGAGCGCCCGTAACACAAACCCCGGCTCGTTCGCGACCGACACGTCACTAGCGCGTAGTCTCTTTAGTAGCGCGTGTAACTGAAAGTCTCTCGTTATGCCGCCGATATATTTATCTATATATATATACCGCTATATAATATATAGATTATACTATATATATCATCTCTATATATAGATTATACCGCCCGCCGTTCACCTATACTCAAATTATTTGAGTCAAATATGATGATAAACACACAGTGTATATAGATATATAAATGTGTATATATAAAAGATTAAAAAAAACCCGAATACACTCCTGTATCCACCGTTCTTCTTTCAATGAGTATTTGTCGTATTTTCTGTATTTTGACTCAATATCAAATTGGGGTCAAATTGACCTCGGGGAAAAAGAAATCCAAAGTGGTGTTACCGGCAGTAACACCTCCACGGCCCGGTACCGGTCCAAGGCCCGGCGTTTGGGAACCCCTGCTAATAGACTGCTATAGCAGCAATACACTGTATACCGCTATAGCTGCAAAAAAAATAAAAAAATCGGTGATCGGTGGGGCAGATATTTCTCATTGTGATCGGTGATCGGTGGCAAAAAACGTGATCGTCCCATCCCTAATATATATATATACACACCTAGAATTCTGCACATATCTTATAAATACTTGCATGCTAAGTGATATTATACCGTTTTTATACCTAGTAGACATCTTTACATCTTATTTAACCACTGTAAATTATATATTACCATGCACTTTACTGCAACATTTGCTCTCTGGTTAGATGCCAAATTATTATGTACTTGTGCTGTGATGCACTGACCATACATTTTAATCTAATCGAATCTAGTGTATTGCAGAGTGGCACACCATCAACACACTAAAACACCCATTTGGAGCTTGAACCCTCGTACTCATCACAACATGCCTTCTCACCCACTTCTGACTCTTTGTTCGTTTACCTAGGGGCAGGGGCATGTTGCTCTTAAGGCTCTCGCATTCTCCACTCGCGCCAATCAGATCGTTGTTTAACCTACAGAAGGACGTTTGAGTCCAGAGTTACCTTTTCATCTCCCATCTTCTAAAACCCACCACAACTAAAATAAGATGTTTTTGTGTGTAAGCGATAGTCTGGGGCCACTCAAGAAGTGTTGTAGTTCTTAGGCAAAACCCTAATCAACCCCGACACATTTTGACATCATCATCCGAAACAGAGTGCGCAAACAAGACTATTAAACTGGGAGAAATTGCTGAAGGCTGAGGCTAAAGAATGTTATTTAATTATGTCATGTTTTAATTATGAATGTACGTGCCTCGAGCCATTTTTTTTCTCCGTATCTTATGAACGTCGAGAGCTTATTCTACCAGAACATCCTATAGTTATAAACTTGGAATAGGCTCTTAAATAGCATCACAGGTTGGCCAAGCATATTGCATGTCGGTAGAGTGCCGGGTAAGTTTTTGAGAGAGAGAGCAAGGTATGACAAAAAATACAGAATACCTACAAATACTGAATAAATTCTAAATTGATATACTGTAATCTCAGCAGTCCCACTACATTATAGCAGACCTCCTGGAGGGGGAAGATATCACATTGTACTTTCAATGAAATATATATAGATCTATATATATATATATATAGATCTATCTATATAGATATAGATAGATATATATAAAAAATATGTTTATTTACTTTTTTGCCAAAGATACAACTCTGAGGATGTTGACTGCATGTACAAGAAGACTTTTTGGCACAACAGACCTACTAAAGCTTGCTGCTTGTTTAAGGCTGCAGCTCATTAAGATGATATGTAACGTTACGGTAAGTTAAGATAACGGGCCAAAATCATTACATGACATTAATCGTCTTTACTGTTTTATTAGCGAATCACTGTGTATCAACAGCTTCTCATGATAACCATGCAGTCGATTGGGTTTTCCATTGAGCAATGTAGCATTTCTCCTAGAACCACGTACCTGTAACCCAGTAGTAGATGTCCCAGTCGTTAGTCGGCTCGTTGATCAGCCTGTCGTACTGCCGAAGCTGGGTCTCACTCATTGTGTTCAGGTAGCGCTGTGCAAAAATGCTACAAAAAAAAGAAAGCAATATTTATTTATTGTGCACATAAATGGTTGTGCAGTGGTGAAGGTACGGTGATCGCTCCCAAGTTGCCTGCAGTGGAGTGTACCTCTCTGTCTGCCTAGCGCCTAACCCTGTATCCTTAATGACCTCTCTTAATGCCACGTGAGGAAATCATCCTCTAAAAATCAGTGATTCTCAACTGGTGGGTCGTGACCCGTGGGAGCACTGTGTTACTCTTTAGAAAGAAGCCTGTTCATGAACTAATGTTTTAATGTTAATTCATGTTTCAATGGCATACCATTTAATTGAGTATAAGCGGTTTAGCAATTGTTGCAGCTTTTTGTTCACCCAATGTATTTTTATGAGGGCATTATTGATATCTGCAATATTTGTAAATAAATGTAATATTTTTGGGTGATGTGACTTAATGAGTTGACACATGTGGGTCCAGAGCCTGGACCAGTTGAGAACCACTGACCTGAATGACTGATGGTCTGTCTCACACACACACACACACACACACACACACACACACACACACACACACACACACACACACACACACACACACACACACACACACACACACACACACACACACACACACACACACACACACACACACACACACACACACACACACACACACACACACACACACACACACACACACACACACACACACACACACACCTGAGCAGTATGCAGTTCTCCAACATGCCCCTCTTGCGGCTCTCGTAGAGGAGGCGGCGCTTCTTGATGTCCAGGGTCTCCCACGTCCTCTCCTCCCAGGGGGGTAGCATGATCTCCAGGAGGTCAGCCTTCGTGTCCTCGGGGGCCTCTCCTCGATAGCCACGGGCGGACATCAGCCCTGTGACGGCTGGCCTCCATGACAGGCAGACCCTGGTCACCAGCTGAGGGTTAGCAATAAAAGACGTTTGACGACAAGCCAACAAACACGAATAATACATAATACAGATTCTGAATCAAATGCCTTTATCGTCATTGCGTTGTCATTTTAATAATTGTACAGAAAAGGCAAGATAAAATACCTGGTTCTTCGAAAACCCTCATGATGATCAAATAGTCAAACAATGCTTTAAGATATAATTCACCTATGGGTATTAAACCCCCTTGGACCCAATCAACAGTTATGCTTTACTGCTATGCATTGTGTAGTGACTGTATGTTTGTCCATTCTAAATGTGATATAACCTCCCATATAAGCAATGCGAGAATGTCGCCCTCTTGTGTGTAATTACACAATCCTCGTCCCCCTCATTTTAAAGACAGTATACCAACGCTGTATTGACATGAAGCAGAATGTTTGAAAAGTAAGTGAACTTGTGGAAGAAGTCCAGCTGCCTATAGCTGCTAACTAGCTAGCTACACAAGCTGCACTATAATAACCCAGTTCACCAGTTAATTAATACCCCCCAAAAAACACAACGACTCACCGTTTTTACTGCAGCAGAAGACAGCATTTTACACGTTGTTCCCGTGTTGTTTGTCCTGAGTCCTTAGAGAACATAACACAACATAACAGGAGGACATGTGTTGTTGTGATTGAATGTCAAGCAGACAGTGGAGGACGACTGTTGGTTACGAAACGTCAAGCCGTAAAGTAGGACCCCATGCCGGCGCCATGTTGGTAAGGTAATACGGTCTAAACAATCAATCAAGTAATTAATTAAGTACTGAGTTATTGCGCGTGATGATGATGATGATGATTCTTTTTTGATTTAGCTCGTTGGTTTTGGTTTTGGTTTTTATACGGCAATTAATTTACCCTGCGTAGTCGTTGGTTCGCTTTCAGAGCCACACGGAACCATTAACGTATGGGATAGTATGTTTCACCCCGGTCCAATTTGGTCGATGCACCGGTTATTTTTTTTTTAGGAGCCACCATCAGTAAACAGGCGTTAGGCCTATACAGTATATGTCTTGGGTGTTTCTTGTTGTGTCTAAATGTTATTAGCACATAGCAAAAACATGTGGCCTATCAGTATCAGTATTCGATTACGTTAGGTATCGATTTTGAACGTTGAATGCTTGGATTGTTATTGTTGTGGTCGTAATTGTACGCGACGCTCCCGATTAGCTACAGTTCTAGTTAAGTTGTGGACGAGCGAGACAGCAAGGCAAGCTATAGTGTCTGTTTTAAATTAGACTCACACTGAACTAAACACACTTTAGTTGTTTACTTTTAATTATATACATTGCACGGTCGAACCCCCCCCCCCTCATAAGGAACAGATAGCTGAAGCCCTGGCTGGCAGCTTAGGGTTCTGTATCTCATTGATGCATGAAGGCCTAGAGGATGGCGACCGATACACCTGAGAGCGGTCTGCTCCATCTCTACGAAGACCTGACTGAGCACTACGAGGTTAGTGAACACTATATTAACTGTTAACAACATAGTCCTATATATATATGTTTACACTTACTATATAATATCCCTACACGTCCCTGCTGTATATACATTTATATATATATTTATCATCTGCATACTACCTGCTGTATATACATTTATATATATATATATATATATATTTTGATACAACTGCATACCCCCTGCTCACTACCTGTTTATACTTGTATACTTACCTTCTGTGTATATATATATATATATATATATATATATATATACACCTATAATTCTACACATATCTCTACCTACTCTATCTCAAGATTCAAGAGACTTTATTTATCCCGAGGCTAATTAAGGTGCAACGGTTGAAACAGGGGGAATAAATGTACCTGTTTTTACATAGTATTCAACAACTGTACATGGTATATCACCATGTGCTTTACTGCAACATTTGCATGCTGGTTTAGATGCCAAATTCCTTTTGCTGTACTGTATTTGTGCTGTGCAAGGACAATACATTTGAATCTAATCTAATATAATGAACTGCATGCAAACACATATGAGTGTGGTGTGAATCCCCTCAATGGATTTCCATTCTCCAATTCCATTCTTGAGCCTGGCCACAGGATAACCGTTTGTACTTCCTACACTGTAGGGGGACGACTTTGACAAAACGACGGAGGCAAGTGAGCTTTATGACGCTGTTCTGACTGGTTTAGTCAATCAGGACAAGTTGGTGCCTCACAAAATGCAGGCCACGCAACACGAACCTTTTAACCCTGTTTTGGGGAGAAAACCACCACCGCCACCGATAGTCAGAGAACTGCAATCCATAAAAAGATATTCCTTATATGTTGGAAATTTCTCCTGGGTGAGTGACAAACATGTTCTTTTGTTTTTCTTGTTTTTGTTTATTACAAAATAGTGCAATTGTGCAGGATTGTGGTTGTCAGATGTGCAAAAACTCCTGTGTATCATGTGTTCACTAATATTCTGCTTCTTCCAGTGGATATCTGACAAAGATCTCATGCATATGGCGCAATCTCTGGGAGTGAAGGACATAATTGAGATAAAATTTGCAGAGAACAAAGTCAACGGACAGTCAAAAGGGTGAGACTCGATGTGCTTTTGCTTGAGAGATGAAACCACCCACTGCTATTTGTGTAAATCCCACAGCTTCAGATGCTCTGCAACTAATCCCTTCGCACTGCTGTGACTTTCTCTGAATAGTTCTAAAACCATTTAGTCTCGTTTCAAATCGTTGCTCTGAACTGGGGTTTTCCCGGTCTGCAGCACACACTTATGCATTTTTCTCTGTGTTCAGCTTTGCAGAAGTAGTGGTGGCCTCGGAGGCGTCTTTGAAGACGTTACTGGATAAAATACCACAATGCAAAATAAGTGGGGAGAATCTTACCTGTCGCTTAGCCTCATTCCAAAGCCTTGCCCTCTTCGAGACACAGGCAATAAAGCGTAAGGATGTGCACATAAAAAAAACCAAATTGAACATGAACTAAAATTAGCGTTATTGTGCGTTTGTATTCATGATGTTTTTTATCATTGTTCCGTGTCCTCTGTAGGTATGCAGATGCGCGTTAAGGATCCCCAAGAATTGGTCTCTTCGCCGCCTGTCCCTTTGCCCCTCAGCCCTCCCCCTATGCAGATGATCTACCCCCATATACCCCCTCCAAACTTTCCCCCAACAAACTTTCCCCCTACAAACCCATTCCTCAGTCGGCCACCTCCTCAACCCATGCACATTCCGCCACATGTTCCTCAACCCATGCTCCCTCCATTCCCCCCGCCCCCTTTCCACTATGGTCAGCCACCCCCAAGTCTTCACATCAATCCGGCTTTCTTGCCCCCACACAACAGCAACACTTACAACGCCAAAAAGTAAGATCATTGTGTGTGTAACAAGAATTGTGTTATCGTGCAGTTATTGTTGATCAGTTACATTTGCATACATTTGTTTCTAAGATCAGAGTAACCTAATACAAAATTGTTTTAAGTAGCCCTTTAATATGAATTTGAAAGCATACCAGAAAACACACACACACACACACACACACACACACACACACACACACACACACACACACACACACACACACACACACACACACACACACACACACACACACACACACACACACACACACACACTGAGTGTAAATCTAAATGTGTGACTGAGCTGATCCTGAACTTTTGTATTGTAGGATCTCGACTAAAAAATCTGATGATGATTTTGAAGAGCTGATGAACAGAAATAGAACCATAACCAGTAGTGCCATCAGCAAGTCCGTGTCGGATGCAACAAAAGGTAAATATAGATCTCCAACAGTGACCTCCACATAGAACCCATTTATAGCTCAAAATAGAAGGGTAAAAACATGATGGTTTAGGTTAAAACGCGTTATAAAGGCCTTGACTAATCAATCTAATCAACACCTGTCCGCCCTTCTCACAGGGGACATGCACATGGCAATGGAGACTCTTTTGACTGCTATTGCGGTCATTAAACAATCCAGAGTGTACGAAGATGATTGCTGCCAGGCCCTGGTTACATCACTCAAAGACTGTTTGGTATCTATCCGGGGCAACTACGACTCCAGGTTTGAAAGCACCTCACTAACTCTATTTAGGCTTGAAGCTTATCACTAACTCTTTTTAGGCTTGAAGCTTATCACTAACTCTTTTTAGGCTTGAAGCTTATCACTAACTCTTTTTAGGCTTGAAGCTTATCACTAACTCTATTTAGGCTTGAAGCTTATCACTAACTCTATTTAGGCTTGAAGCTTATCACTAACTCTTTTTAGGCTTGAAGCTTATCACTAACTCTTTTTAGGCTTGAAGCTTATCATTAACTCTTTTTAGGCTTGAAGCTTATCACTAACTCTATTTAGGCTTGAAGCTTATCACACACACAAAGCGTGCCGTTATACGTTCTCCGATCTGTCTCACCTAACCTTTTAGTCCCTAGTCAAAAGTAAATGATTGTATGATTTTTCTTCAGGAGAGACCGGGACCGGGATCGTGTCAAAGAGCGTAACAGAGACCGTGACAGAGGGGACTCCCATGGTAAGTCTCGCAGGTACAAAGAGCGTTCCTGGAGCGCGGGGAGGGACCGGAACCATGAACGGGACACGCGCGAAAGGGACACACGCGAACGGGACACGCGCGAACGGGACACACGCGAACGGGACCCCCGCGAACGGGACCCCCGCGAACGAGACCCCCGCGAACGAGACCCTCGCGAACATGACCCTCGCGAGCGGGACCCTCGTGAACATGACTCTCGTGAGCGGGACCCTCGTGAGCGGGACCCTCGTGAGCGGGACAAGCATCGGGATCCCAGAGACCGATACCGCTAGAGTGGTAAGCTTGCATTAGCTCTTTCGTGCAGCTTGCACTAACTGATACTTTTTAAAGCCCCAGCAATCTATGTACATAAATCCTGTAATACTAGCATAGCCAGCAGCTTGAGTATTTAGCTGTAATTCAAAACTGAAAATGTATATTTCTTTTTATTTCCGTTGTTGTGGCACAGATGCTGTTTCTGCCTGTGTATATCTCGTGCGTACTTATAAACTTAACATTAGTTTTATTTTGTGCATTCGTGTTTTTCTGTGAGCTTCAGAATCGGCATTGTACGTGTATTTTATATTGTGTTGATTTATGACTCCTAAGAGTTTAACATCAAAGGGTCGAAGGATAAACTGTGCGTATGGATGCATGAAAAATGCATCACTTCATACGTTTCAAAATGCCGTTCCCAGATCAGAAATGTCCTCTTGAGAGAAACATCTTGGCCAGATAAGTTTTTAATGTGTGTTCTGCAATGATAATGCAGACTTCATTACATTATGTCCATTTCTTTATATATATTGCCAGGCGTCCTCATAACATACATTAGAATACATTAACAAAAGGTAATGATAATTTAAGTGCATTGAAATGAGATAATGGAATTGGGCCTTGATAGTGAAATGTTTTGTTTTTTAACGTTACATAGGGCATTGTGTTCTGAAAGACTATGAGGTTCTCAGGTGAAGGCTCCTGTTACCTGTTGTCCCTCAGCTTTTGTGTCAATGTTATGGTTGAAAGCTAAACCTTTCCCCCACCCCTCAGAACGTTCCATTCCCGGACAAGACTTAGGGTCTGCATCGAGCCGTAGGGGGCTTCTGGATTATGGAGCAGGGACTGATGGTGAGATTGAGAAAGTGACTAATTGTAATATCAACACTCTCAAAAAAACAACCCTACATGCCTTTTCTTGTTTGCATGTCCGTTCACATTTCATTTTTTGGTCATCTGTTTTTTTGTTGTAAAATGACCAATAGACTTTTAGGCCTTGGCTGAAATTCAGTTTCTTGTACTTACATGTAAATGATCCATTTGTTTCATATTTTGTATAAAATGTGGGCTGAACACAATGTACCGGAACATGCTCCTTAATGTCGTGTGTTTTTCTTTTTGTTATTCCGTTTTATTCGGGATTCAAGCCTTTATGACCTGAAACCCTATTGCCTAACCCCGTTCATCTAGCTGGTGGCCCTGCTAATCCCGTGACAAGGGTAACGCTAGAGGAATGAAACCTAATTAAACACATGCAGACATATTCACCGTGAGGGTGAAATGCTAATTGACCAGATGGTGGCTCTAAACAAAGAAGCAAGCCTATATTTTTGGCTAATAACTTCTGAACCACATATCCGTGTTGCGTTACCTGAAGTGGGTCTAGACTAATCTAAACCATATAAGTAACACCTTCCTGTGCCTAGACCACATTTTTCACCATTTAGAATTTTGTAAAAAAAGTTTGTGTATACCAATCCACACCAAACCTTCCACTCCCAAGTCCGCTATAACTACATTAAAATTTGTCAAATCTTCACCAAATGTTATGACCTCAAGGTAACATGCAAATGTTGTCTGTTGGCCAACAGGTGGCAATATGTCAAGCTTATAACTTATAGCTACAAAACATGTATACATGTCAGTGTTTACCCCCATATGGTTTTAGTGCATCCCTTTGCACAATGTCCCATGAAGTGAAGTGAAGTGAATGAACAACCGCTTTCTGAATGAACAGGACAGGGTTGGCATTGGCTCTATCCTCATGAGAGTGTTTTCATACACAGCAATGTACGTGGATAACTAGTCACATTTATTTATGATTCAATGATTAAATAACACTGTTCATGATAACATGTGTACACAAATAAATAAATAAAAATCAGAAACAACATGGTTAAAAAGAGTCTTATGGTCTACCTCCATAATCTAGTCCAGATTGATTTTTATTTATTTATTCTAGACCGGCTCTTTTGGACGACGACTATCGTATTAACAACATTTAAAACATGGTTATAAAGAGTTTACATTATAAAGAGTCGTCAGGGTCTACAACATTATTCAGTAGTACGTTTTGGTGGGTCTAGTTGTTGTGGTTTTCATTCACTCTTGGATTTCCGAGGACATTTGAACGCACCACTGGGCCACCTATGTTAGATCTATTTATATATAGTTTAACGATAAACAAAGTCTAATTTTGGTAAGTGTATACAAAATGTTAAGTATCTTTAACGTCTTTAGGTTTTGTTAAAGGGCGGTCTCGAATCTCTAAGGTCTATCTTTACGTCGCTGGCCTGGTGGTGGTGGTAGGGCTGTATATCAGTTTGTTCGATAATTGTTTTCTTTTCCTAGGACTGCGCAACAAGGATAACTAGCAGATCACTGATCAATGTTTATCAATCAATGTTGTTTTTCCCACATAATTGTGGCAAAACGACAACAACAACAACAACATGTGTGTATTGGTAACTTGAGACGTGTATACATGTGAATAATAATCACCACAGACCGTTTTCGATTGTTTTTTAAATATATATGTAACAAAATACAATTTAACAAAACAATACTAGCAACAAATCAATCGTTGACCCGAAAGCACGTGTTTCTTCCTTTTTAGTCGTATACAACAATGCTCTTAATATAAATTGTACAGTTCCAAGGTTTGGTAATCGAACTACTGAAAATCGATGGGGTTAAATGGTTAAAAAAAAAAAATTGAATAAACACAGAATATATCAACTTAAAGATGTAGTATTGCTGCAGCAGACCTCTCACTCACTCACTCACTCACTTGCCAGTCGTGACCTGTAGGGGGCGCCAGAGAGCTCCCTGTGACTGACTGACCTGTAGGGGGCGCCAGAGAGCTCCCTGTGACTGACTGACCTGTAGGGGGCGCCAGAGAGCTCCCTGTGACTGACTGACCTGTAGGGGGCGCCAGAGAGCTCCCTGTGACTGACTGACCTGTAGGGGGCGCCAGAGAGCTCCCTGTGACTGACTGACCTGTAGGAGGCGCCAGAGAGCTCCCTGTGACTGACTGACCTGTAGGGGGCGCCAGAGAGCTCCCTGTGACTGACTGACTGACCTGTAGGGGGCACCAGAGAGCTCCCTGTGACTGACTGACCTGTAGGGGGCGCCAGAGAGCTCCCTGTGACTGACTGACCTGTAGGGGGCGCCAGAGAGCTCCCTGTGACTGACTGACTGACCTGTAGGGGGCGCCAGAGAGCTCCCTGTGACTGACTGACCTGTAGGGGGTGCCAGAGAGCTCCCTGTGACTGACTGACTGACCTGTAGGGGGCACCAGAGAGCTCCCTGTGACTGACTGACCTGTAGGGGGCGCCAGAGAGCTCCCTGTGACTGACTGACCTGTAGGGGGCACCAGAGAGCTCCCTGTGACTGACTGACCTGTAGGGGGCGCCAGAGAGCTCCCTGTGACTGACTGACTGACCTGTAGGGGGCACCAGAGAGCTCCCTGTGACTGACTGACCTGTAGGGGGCGCCAGAGAGCTCCCTGTGACTGACTGACCTGTAGGGGGCACCAGAGAGCTGCCTGTGACTGACTGACTGACTAACTAGAACAACACCTCCTCCTGCTGCTTGCTGCTCGCTCCTCTTCAGAGAGCTGGGCCACATTTCGGTGAACCAACATGGGTAGCGATCGCTGGGGGTGAAGAACAACAACAACAACACAACGCAACAAAAAAAATAAACTTTAGTCGGGATCAGGTGTGAAGAAGCGAAAGGAAAGAAGGGGGACTGCTGCTGCTGCTGCTGCTGCTGCTGCAGTAGTAGTGGGAAACATGGCCGAAGGAGGAGATGTTTTGCACGGCAAAATAAGGCACCACGACGGCATGGTGGGAAGTGTGCACGGCGGTGGCGGCTCCTCCGAGAGCTCCAGGAACGGTTATGTGAAGAGCTGCGTCACCCCTCTCAAGCAGGACCACCACCACCACCACCACCACCAACACCACCACCACAGGGGGTTCTGGGTCAACGTGTGCAGGTTCTGCACACACGAAGCCGTGCTGGGCTCCAAGTGGGTCAGGGTCTCAGCCCTCTACGTGGGTGCGTTTTTGATCCTTCTAGTTTCTTTTCTTATTTCCAGGGCTTTGCAAAGTGACTCCCTTTGGGATTTGCGGACTTTTGTGTCGGGGTTCTCCCAGTCGATCAGCCCCTTATTCAGCATAGGCTGTGCGTTCTTCTTTTTAACCTTTTACCTGAGGAGGAGGAAAAGGAAAGAGAGCAGCAACACATGGTGGCTCCTGTCACTGCCGGCGTCGTGTTACCTTGGGGACTTTTTGGTTTTGCGCTTTTTGCAATGGGGAGAGGACCAGCACCACATGCACATGGTGGGCAGGTTGCTGTTCGTGTTGGGCTGTGTGGGTCTGCTCACACTGATCCCCACGTTGAAACTCAGACACAGTGTCCTCGTCCTGTTCTTCGCCAGCGCGGTGTGGCTGGTGTCCTTCACCAGTCTGACGTGCCTGCCCCTGCTGCTCAGGCCGCTCGTCGCTTGCTTCGCCGCGATGTGTGGCTCCCTGCTGGGACTCGGCTTTGACCATTATTACCCCCCGTCGAGGGAAGTGCCGATGAATAGGATGTCCAGCGCCGAGGAGAAGGTCCCGGTGATCAGACCCAGGAGGAGGTCCAGTTGTGTTTCACTGGGAGAAACGTCCACCAGCTATTATGGAAGTTGTAAGATGCCCCGCAGACCCTCTCTGCCGTGCATATCGAGAGAACAGGTATGTCCGTCCCGCTGCTGCAGGTGCCCCCTGTGTGTGTGTGTGTGTGTGTGTGTGTGTGTGTGTGTGTGTGTGTGTGTGTGTGTGTGTGTGTGTGTGTGTGTGTGTGTGTGTGTGTGTGTGTGTGTGTGTGTGTGTGTGTGTGTGTGTGTGTGTGTGAAAAGAAAACACGTGTACACAAAGGAAACTCTTCTCATAGAAAACATGAAAACACATGTTCCCATATGTTATACTTTGGGGACCCATGTTGCTTTATAGTGCGTGTGTTGACATGTCTTTATATAGTAGGCCTAGTCCCAATTGTCCGAAAAAAAATAGAACGCATATCTCCTTTAATGAATGTCATGTTTTGTTTCAACTTCTTAAGGAATAGTGACAACCTTGTCCACTCTATTGAGTTGTTATTACAAAAACTAACATCTAAAATCTAACATCATGGGCCTACAACTATATTTGAAAACCTCTTCCACAACATCTAAACATATTTAACATCTTACACATTGGTAGTGGTTATTACAATACCAAACATCCTACACATTGTTAAGTGTGTCTCCTTTTAGTGGGTCAGTTGTTCCTCTCATTGTTCAACTATTTTAGGCTTTGAGTCTTCCGCCCAAAACACATTTTGATATAAAGATATACATTGTCATGCACATTTTGGATATCAAATGACGATGGCATCTCGAATGAATAAGTCTGCATCAAGTGCATATTCTATTGAAATACTTCATGTAAATAACAACATGCACTTGACAAATTGCCTATTAAATACAACCTTTCATGTGCATGGTTTAAGCCTCCGACTGATAATGTAATTTATTATTGAAAAATAATAAATTACAAGTAAGTAATGTAAAGTAATGTTGCAAATGAAGGGAGATGACTGCCTTGTTTACAGTTGACATTATACATTGTTTACAGTATATAACACCCATTATGTATGTTCCATATGTGAATATCTTAAGTATTGTATTGTATTGTATTGTATTGTATTGTATTGTATTGTATTGTATTGTATTGTTTCCAAACAGGTATTGTCATAAAAATAGCTAGAGCTGGACGGACTGATGTGAATGACTTTAACCATTTTGATATAGTGACCTTAACAATTGTGCCTATTCTTTAACACACAGCCCATAGCGTTACATATGCACTTGACTTTTCCCTGAGTTACTTATTTGTTTACAATGGAGTCAGGCTAAAATGTATAATCATTAGGATTTCGGCAAACTCACCCCTTCCTTACGTTGACCTTTAAACCCTCTGTGTGACCTCACCAAATGGTGAATCTGGGTCCAGCAAATCCAATTTGTTATTATTATTTTTGTTAAACATACTTGTTTACATATAATGTCATATAATATCTGCCTAACTGGACTAGATCTACCAAAGGCCTGGCCTTGTTCAAACACACACTTTCATATTGTTATGCCCACCCCAAAAAATGACATGTGTATATATATATATTTAATTTAATTTAATTTTGTTATTTTATACATTATAACGTACATGGTAGATCACAAGACAATATTACAATCCAATAAAACATGGATTGTTATTAATAAAACAAGAGTAGATTATATATATATATATATATATATATATATATATATATATATATATATATATATATATATAGGATATAATATCTATATATATATATCTATATATAGATAGATAGATATACTGTGTGTATATAGATATATACAGTATATATATATATAGATTGCGAGGATAGTGTATGTATATAGATATATATATATATAGATTGCGAGGATAGTGTATGTATATATGTATGTATGTATATATGTATGTATGTATATATATATTTGTATATATATGTGTATATGTATATATATATATATATATATACACCATACATATACACTATCCTCACAAGGGTACAGCTATTACCGAAGCATAGGTTGTAATTGTAAAAACAAAAGCATATGTATAGGCCTAATATAACAAAAGAAATAGCCCTGCTCAGGCACTGTTTATTATCGACTAATGATACCCGGCATTAGAGATACTTTCCCCATTCTCCATGTTTGATGATGTTAAATACATTTGGCATGTGGCACTCTGTAAAGTAGCAAACACTAACACTGCATCCAGTGTTTACCCTTACTTTACAGATACCACACACACACACACACACACACACACACACACACACCACACACACACACACACACACACACACACACACACACACACACACACGTGTGTGTACACAACATGTGTACACACTGTATGTACGTACATCTGTATGTACATCTTCCATACAGCGTTTGCGCACTAGGTGAACAGGTCTGCGTTGGAGTGTTAACAATCTCAAATGTGTCTGTTTGGATTTTCTGTGCTCTCAAATGTTTCCTCGTACGGCATTTCAATCACAAATTCTGATTTCTCATCCATCCAACACATACTAATGATGCCTTTTGTTTTCCTCTGTTCAAGTCGTATTTTAAAACATAAAACATATGAATACTATTTTAATGCTATTGAATGAACTATATAAGGCATCGGTTGCAAGTGCATGTGGTCTGATGTGGTCTCATCCTGGCTTAGCCTAGCTGTATATTTGTATTGATACAATATTCAATGGTGTTCATAAATGGATACTGTATGACTGGGTAAGGACTTACATTGGAGAGAAAAAGGTAGGAGACAGATCTGATTATTATTATTATATGACTAATAATGGTTGTACATGCCTACCATTGATTCACTGTTGAAACCGTTGAAACTGCATGTCACTTCCAAAATGACTATACTGAGAAAATATGAAAGTTTTTACAGGGAAATGTAATGCACATGCTATATTCGGTCTGGTCTTGCATTAATCTCAATATGTAATAGTAACATAATATAATAATAATAAGTCCCAGACTCACCCTTACTTCTAAATCAGATGATGCAATGTGATACAAACGTAAATGTGACTTATTTTATTGGACATACGTTTTTAGGCTTTTGTTACAACGATATATTAAAGGCTGTAATATGCAATAATAATAATAGTAATAACCCTATAAGAGAATTGTCCTGGCTCAGTGGAGCAGCAGAGACTGGTCCCTGTTATGGTTCCCGCTCGTGACGACAGGGTCTAGAGGTGGGGGCTGTAGAGGGGGTGGGGTGGGGGGGGGGTTGAGATTAGAATGCAGGCGGGGGTTAATAATGCTCTTAACAAACCCTCTCCGTCCCCATTACAAGACGAGGGGGCCAGCGCCGAAGCGGCAGCAGTGTGTGTCTCTCAGATGTCACGTTCTGTTGCTGTGTAAAGCCATGTGGAATGATATAAGATTGACGTCACAGCCCAGTGACGTGCAGCCGGGCGACTGCAAAAAGGGAAGGGGGGTGGGGGTGGGGGGAGGGGGAGGGGCTGGGGGAGAGAGGAGGGAGGAGAAGGGGGGGGGGGGGGGGAGTTGTACTAATCGCCCAATAGAATATAAAAGAGCACAGCCTCCAGCTGGGATGGGGACAGAGAGACACAGACACTGCTGTGCTTCGGTGAAAAAGCCTGCAGAACATTGTTTGTTGCTTGAATCAAAATGTTCAAATTAATGCTTTTAAAAAAAAATTCGATTTGATGTTATAAATATAAATCTATATTTATATATATATATATATATATATATAAAATATATATAAAACTTATATATTTTATATAAATAAAAAAATATATACATATATATATATATATGTATATATAATTATAGTGTTGTCATTTAAATATTTTGCTACTTTGCCTTTATCCCAAGGACATGGCTTTTACCTCGAGATGCAAGGTGTAGCATTTTAATGTTCAACTGAAATTGATGAGAGACTAGGAAGCATGTGAAGCATAAAATATGAACTCTTGCTTCTCTAAATGTGTTGTGTGTGTGTGGTGTGTGTGTGGGTGTGTGTGTGTGTGTGGTGTGTGGTGGTGTGGCCTTTCTCTGTGTTCCAGCCACTCAGAATTTACTGCTGTGTGCATTCTCAGCCACTTACCTCATCATTTAGCTGCAAGAAATAGGGTACTATTGTCTCTGGTTGGATGTTTGTGTGAATGTATAAATTAAGCACACAATGGAATACATGCAAAACCTCATGAGATGCTCGGGAAAATATTGTTCAATCTGCCAGTATGCGTCTATATTTGTTAATGTTTCCATTGTCTGGAACATTTGAAAAAATAGGGCTTCAGCAGACAACTCACTTCTTATTGTATTAAGTCAATATTTTTATTCGGGACACTATCATGGCATTTCAAGAGGTTTGTTTCGCCCCGGCTGTAGTGTTAAAAAAACAACCCATCAAAGTTGTGGTTGCAATCTGGTTCTTGTGTACCGGTTACAAGCACCAACACAAGTATCTCATTCATTTCTTTCACGGCAATCAATACAACATGTACATCCATGTCATGGTGTTGTGCGCGGAGGAACCAAACAGTGTCACCACTGTTTTGGTTTTTTAGCAGCAGTATTTAAGTGTGTTCTGTCCTCTCCGTCTGTCCGTCCTTGTTTAAGGTGCTGAGTTAGTGGAGTGGCTGTTAATTTCCCCCCTTGTCAGTAGCCAGACGTTAAGAGTTGAAGGGGTTAAGCTCGCTGTACGACGGGCTGTGTGTTCGGCTGACTGCAGATTGAAACAGGATGCAGTGACTGCATTGTCAGCCCTGATGGTGTGAGTGCAAACAGATGAGGAAACGCTGGAGCGGGTACTCCAAAACTCGGGTTACCCTGGAAACGGTTTGCGTCATGATCACTAGCAATTAGCTCGGAGCTCTTTAGTTTTCATGATCGCTCTAGCAGAGGGCTTGTGGAAGGGACGATTTCCACCCGAAAAATATTGATTGAGAAAATGTGCTGCATACTAACTGTATATTTTGTCCATTTCCGTTCATTCATATCGATCGTTTCCAAATAAAAAAAAACGGACTCAAAGTAACAGAAGGCTGTGTTTTTAAAGTGATGACAAATTCTTTCCAGTAACGGGCCACCGGCTGGGAAACAAAAGAAGCTAATTAGTTGAAAATGAGTTTGGAATGTTGCGAGGATTCCAAGTTCCAACACCCTTTGTAACGCGATAGAAACACGAGGGGGGGGGGGGGGGTATTTTCTGGAGTCCACGTGGAGGTTGTTGAACCTTGTGTTTACTGTTGTTCAGCCCAGCAACAGGCCGATGTCGGAGGGAGGGACGGAGCGCACATAGCTGAGTCCAGATGAGGGCTTGTGAGGTTATCAGTCTGCCGTAATGGAGTGCTCACGCTACTGGATGCCATGGTGCTGGTTTTGTTCAACCAGTGTTTTTTTTTATATTTTGTGGGTGTTCAAAATATATATCTATATATATCTATATATATATAGATATATATAGATATATATATAGATATATATCTATACCGGTATTTCACCTTGCCACATATACTGTATAGGTGTAGAGGGAAAATAATAGTGCATGACAGCTGTAGTCAAACTTTGATATACTTCCCTCCCTTCTTCTCTCTCTCTCTCCCCCCTTCCCCTTCTCCCATTCTTAGAATTTCTGTCTGTCTTCCTCCGGTGTGTCTGTCTGTCTTTTGAGAACGGTGTCAGCACTGCTGCTTTTACACCAAAAGGCTGTTGCTAAGCGACGGCTGACGTCAGCCGCAGCTACAGAGGAGGGCCTGTGTGTGTTTAGCAGCTGAGGGCAGATCCCCACTGAAAACGGCCAAACTGTGAAGCACTATTTGTCACTGCAATGAAGAACGCGCAGACCTCTACCAATAAGAGCAAGACTTTGGACGACGACTGCTGATTGGTTGCCACGGGCCCTTTATCGATTGTGTCCATAATAAGAAGAACGAGGAGGAACAGTTTTATTAATTTTTTAGGGACATCTTTTTGAACCGGGGCGAATCCCCAAGCGCTTGTCGTCCCAGTTTCACTACTTTTTCACTCTTTTCTTGTCTCACAGGCGACCCCCCCCCCCCCTCCTGCCCTTCAATCAACTCACACATGCACCCATGTGCAAGAACACGCAACACACACACACACACACACACACACACACACACACACACACACACACACACACACACGTGCTATCGCTCTCTCTCTTCCTCTCACGTGCACACAGGTTGACATGCTAAATCAGCCAGGAGAAAGAAGTATGATTTATGTGTTGTTTTTTTTCTTTTCTTTTTTTCCATCTTCCTTATCCGGGGGCCATGTTTTCTCAGTTTAATGAATTCTTGGGGATCCTTTTTTCTCTCTCTCTCTCTCTCTCTCTCTCTCTCTCTCTCTCTCTCTCTCTCTCTCTCTCTCTCTCTCTCTCTCTCTCTCTCTCTCACTCACTCACATCCTGTCTGTGCCTTAGCCTATATGTCTCTCTCTCTCCTCCTGTCTTGACAGCCAGAGAGTTATCTACCTGTAGTGCGTCAGTGATGCGGGCCCACGGCGCTCGGCTCTTCAATTCATGGCATCGCAAGAAAGCCTATTTTCCCTTCCCTAAACAATGCTATACACTATTCAACATTCAAGATGGTTTTATTTGCCATATGCAACAAGTACAATGGAATGCTTCCTCCCCAAGTCTCCATTCCCTCCCGCTGTATGAATTTCCTACAATTAAACACTATATACTATACTATGTACTATACTTATACTATACAACACTATACTATAACAATACTGTACACAATACAAAAAACAAAGTGACTGGTCGATACATGTGTTGAATTGTTCATTTTAAAGTGCCAGTAGTGCATCAGCATCATGAATACAGTATCATCCCATTTCTGTAAACAATACTGAAAATACATTCTGTGTGTGTGTGTGTGTGTGTGTGTGTGTGTGTGTGTGTGTGTGTGTGTGTGTGTGTGTGTGTGTGTGTGTGTGTGTGTGTGTGTGTGTGTGTGTGTGTGTGTGTGTGTGTGTGTGTGTGTGTGAGAGAGAGAGAGAGAGAGAGAGTGTCTCGTGTGTGAGGCCTTAGTGCTGATTAGTTCTGTCAGGTCTCTGGTGAAGCTACAGTCAGGTCATGGCTGGGCATTACTCTATAAACAGAGCGCTCGTAGCCTCTGTCTGTACATCTCTGCGTCCTGCCTTTATCATTTTCCCATTCATCAAACATCGAGTGCAAAAAAACAAACAAACATTCACCGTTCACAGATATGACGTATGTGTTTCTTGCTAGCTATAATCTAAAGTAGTCTGGATGGTGAAAGTGTTTGTTTTTTTTGTGCAAAAGTTGTAAAAATATTAATTTTAAGACGCAAAATGTTGGATATTTTTGCTTTTGCCGAATGTGTGCACCGGAGTATCCACTCTTCTTTGATATTAGTGATGTTCTTTTAATTTAATTTAAATATATGACTTATTCATATATTCAAATCTCCAGTCAGCCTTAAGCACTGACTTAATGTGGGGCCCTATGGTATCTGTGTTATATCTATCATACTATCATCTCTCATGCTTTTGCTGGACTTCCTGCTACTGCACTGTTCTGCACTGTATTCACGATGCTGCTGCACTACTGGCACTTTAAAATGCTTTTTAAATGCTTTTTGCACAATTCACCTGTATATACACAATTCACCTGTACATGTATATATCATCCATCTTTCTTCCTTTCTTCATTTTACTTCCTGTTGTTTGTCTTGTTTTAAACCCTGCGGACACTTTGTGAAGTCCACTGTTTTTACTTTTTTATATTTTTATAATTTTAATTTTACTGTAGCATACATGCTCTGTAAGGTGTCCTTGGGTGTCTTGAAAGGCGCCGAACAAATAAAATGTATTATTATTATTATCCATCACTCACTTTATTGTTCTTTTTATTATGTACAGTATTGTTATAGTATAGTGTTGTATAGTATAGTACATAGTACAGTATATAGTGGTGTTTATAGTATATAGTATAGCATATCATAGGTAGTGTTGTTTACAGTATAGTATTGTTTAGTACAGTATAGTGTTGTATAATTTAGTATAGTATTGTTGTAGGAATCCCATACTGCGGGAGGGAATGGGGAGTACGCATTTCATTGTACTGGTTGCCAAATGGCAATTGAACATCTTGAATCTTGAATTATAGCTTTTTATAAATCCTCCATTTGGCCGATTCCATTCTGTTGTCACAGAAGCCATAGGATACGGGCCTAGGGCTTCTGCTGCCATCGGCCTGCCCCCCCCCCCCCCCCCCCTTGTCAAACAAGACACTTGCCACCAGGCCTAACAACCTTTCTGGGGACGGGGACGGGGACGTGATCAGAGGCAAAGCGCAGTAGAAGAGTACATCAGCTGCTGATCACACAGGGCCGTCTGTGGCCTCTCACACACACACGCTGGGCTCTGGTCCACTGTTTAGGTGCCGCCTGACGGAGAGGGGGGTGGAGGTGTTGTTTTTAAAAGTTCCAGTCCCCTCGGTACTGTCCTCGGTAACGATACCTCACATCCCGACAGGCGGTCAGGGTGTCTGTGCTTGGAGACACGGCCCACGTCACCACGGTTACAAACAGCCCGGGGTTGGATTATGTTTATTACGTATTTTTTTTTTTTTTAACGTTTTGCGAAATTATTGTTTTGATGCTGGATTGGAAATGCCTGCAGAATGGGGACACATACTTGGGCTTGTGTGTGTGTCTCTCTCTCTCTCTCTCTCTCTCCCTCTCTCTCTCACTTAGTCTAAGTGATATTCTGGGTCAACCAAGGACTAGCTGTAGCAGATCCACATAGACCACCTGACGCGGTGCTAGCTCCCGATAGGCTGCCACCGTAGACATGGAACTCGCAAAAACATTTGGTTTCGAAAATTCCCACATTTCCAGAACCACGTCCGTGACCTCACAAGAGAGGACAGTCACGTTAGAGAGAGAGAGAGAGAGAGTTGGAATGTGACTGTAAGCATGCTCCCACTATTACTATTACCTATTCACTTAACTATCGTACCCTAGATCTCTCACTAGGTGCACCGTGGCGACTCTCACCTTTGCTCTCCTTCTTTCCTTCCTTCTGTTTTTAGTAGCCCTGTGTTCTCTGCCTCCGCTGACAAGTCTGCATGCTCCAGTATTTATGCGATGCCGTGGCATTTGTGTTTGGTGATGTGTCCGTTGGCACCACTTGTGCGTTTATACTTTGCGTGTGTAAATGTTGCTCTCAGATGTCTGTCTGTCCTGACCCCTTGCAGCTCTCTCCGCTCCCCCCCCCCCACTGGCGAAGAGGTCTCTGTTAGCTGACATTCCTCAGATAGGACTTTGAGATACTATGGTCTTTAGTGAGCCACCATTCCTGAGTGTTGACTGCATTGTGTTGAAACGCGGTCGTGGTTCGAATTTTAACATTTTTCTCATCGAGTCTCTTCAGCCATATGCTGGCAAATACAATCAACCTTGGGACAATGCAGTGCATTTGGGTCTTAAGCTTGTTGCTTGTTAAATAGGGTGTGCATCGCACATACAAAGGCTTGTCTCTCCCATTGTTGTCTCTTCCATTCTTTGCTTTTCTAAAAGCCGTGGTGACGTCTGGCTCTTACCTCGCCATCGTTAGTGATGAGTCTTTTTCTTCCTAATATTATGCTCTCTCTCTCTCTCTCTCTCTCTCTCTCTCTCTCTCTCTCTCTCTCTCTCTCTCTCTCTCTCTCTCTCTCTCTCTCTCTCTCTCTCTCTCTCTCTCGTGTTTGTTGTCCTAGGTTCTCTGTGTTCCTCCCTGGTAGAGAACAGAGCGTTTTCCTCACGGAGATGCTTGCACTCCATTACGTGTGCTCCGGCGACGCACCAGGGACCTCAAGGCACGCTCTGTTGGTTCCCCTAACGCCCTGTCGCGCTGCCGCGCTCTCGGACACTTTCCTACTTACCTGTTGTACCGTTGTGAGATTACGCAATCCATCCATTTACAATATTTTCCATCGGGGCTTCATAAAAGATATCCACTCCACAAGTGTCGTCTGCAATGTCAGGTGTAAGGTCTTTTGGGAGAATTGCTTTGAGAGCAATGTGTTACTTCACACAACGGTGTGTGTGTGTGTGTGTGTGTGTTATATGTGCTTATGTGTTTTTTGTTTGGTGCCTGGCTAGACGACTAGCTGTGGAGGCAGTGCACTGCTGGGTTTTCTTCAAGATTCAAGATTTGTATTTGCCGTATGCAACAAGTACAATGGAATGCTTACTCTCCATTCCCTCCCGCAGTATGCATTTATAAAACATAATATTATAAAAATACTGTACACAATAAAAATTTAATTTGATATGTGCATGTGTTACTTCAGCTGCTACTCTGTGGAGTGCACATATTTTGCATATAGATCTAACTTTGTTTGGTCGATTTTAAAGGGGACTGACGACTATTTCAAAGCCAAAAAAAAGACACATGGCATAAAACAGACATTTCTTCTCATCACATTGACGTTAGACTGCATGGCGGAAAACCACAGCGTGGTAATTCATGTTCTCCGGTTGTTCCGTCAGCCTTTCAAAAAAAAGTTGTTGATCTAACCTTCAAATGTGTGAGCCCAAAGCGCTGCTGAGGTCAGTACAGTAGGTTACACGGCTACTGTTGGCTCTCGTGAGATGTAACCAAACTGGAAATACAAAAAATAAAATTAAGAAAATACCGGTGTGGAAATTTGAGGCATGTGCAGCTGTGTGGCGTAATGCTGAGCTTTACCTCCAGAGCCCACCGGGGTGGGAGGGGGGCGAGATCAGGCCTTCAGCCGGTCAACACTCATAACCCCCTTCAGACACTCACTATTATTCTCTTTTTATTCATATATTGTCGTGCCTTTTCTGCACCAGAGATTGGATTATTTATGTGTCACTATGGCTTAGTTGATTAGAAGTAAACATGCTTTACATGTCATTTGTGATGGAGTGAAGACTTTGAAAGTGAAATGTTAAAGCCATAGTAGTGAGGTAGGGGTGGTAGTGAGGTAGTGAGGTAGGGGTGGTAGTGAGGTAGGGGTGGTAGTGAGGTAGTGGTGGTAGTGAGGTAGGGGTGGTAGTGAGGTAGTGGTGGTAGTGAGGTAGGGGTGGTAGTGAGGTAGGGGTGGTAGTGAGGTAGTGAGGTAGGGGTGGTAGTGAGGTAGTGGTGGTAGTGAGGTAGGGGTGGTAGTGAGGTAGTGAGGTAGGGGTGGTAGTGAGGTAGGGGTGGTAGTGAGGTAGGGGTGGTAGTGAGGTAGTGAGGTAGGGGTGGTAGTGAGGTAGGGGTGGTAGTGAGGTAGTGGTGGTAGTGAGGTAGGGGTGGTAGTGAGGTAGGGGTGGTAGTGAGGTAGTGAGGTAGGGGTGGTAGTGAGGTAGTGGTGGTAGCGGTGGTAGTGAGTTTGGGGTGGTAGTGAGGTAATGGTGGCAGTGAGGTAGTGGTGGTAGTGAGGTAATAGTGAGGTAGGGGTGGTAGTGAGGTAACAGTGAGGTAGTGAGTTTGGGGTGGTAGTGAGGTAATAGTGAGGTAGGGGTGGTAGTGAGTTTGGGGTGGTAGTGAGGTAATAGTGAGGTAGGGGTGGTAGTGAGTTTGGGGTGGTAGTGAAGTAACAGTGAGGTAGTGAGTTTGGGGTGGTAGTGAGGTAATAGTGAGGTAGGGGTGGTAGTGAGTTTGGGGTGGTAGTGAGGTAATAGTGAGGTAGTGAGTTTGGGGTGGTAGTGAGGTAATAGTGAGGTAGTGAGTTTGGGGTGGTAGTGAGGTAATAGTGAGGTAGTGAGTTTGGGGTGGTAGTGAGGTTGCAGCGGTGCGATCTATTCGTAAATTAAATTCTTCAGAAGATCCTTTATTTCATTTTTTACCGTTGAGCCCCTCCCCTCCACCCTCTTCTGCCTTTTGCCTGGCCTTTTGACCCCGCCCACGGCTTAGGCTCCGAGACCAAGTGTGTATCCACATGCTGGTCTGTTATTGGCCAGGCGGCGAGGACTCAGGCGTTAGCCAGTGTTTATGAGAGTAGCCTGCTCTGATCCCATGATAATGCCAGATGTTCCCTTACAAGGCTCCAAACCTCCTTCATCTAGCATGTCCATATCAGGTATAAGGCTTCCTGTTGTACTAAGGGCCCCCGGGGCCTCCGGCTCTCGCCTGCTCTTTGGCCCTTTTCAATGTTGCCTTCTTGATTAGAACACTGGGTGCCTGGACGCTGCCTCAAACAGGTGGAGTGGTGCCATCATATTGTGGCCATGTTGTGTTTTCATGTTGTAAACCTTGTGTTGTTCAGCCTACCCCCCCGGTATCTCTTGACTCCTAACGTGTGTTCTTTAAGGGCAATTAATTTAGACAACGATGGAGACTTTATTAGTTAGTGTGGAGCCGGGGTATATTTAGCACTGGTTATCGCTGAGAGGATAAACACTTTGCCCATTGATTGACAGGCCAATTACGGCATTTATTGGCTCGCCTCCAAAAAAACCCTAGGCCTCTTTCATTAAAAAGAAATGAAAGACGTCTCTAACCCACAGTAAAATTATTCACTTTCTCCTTTTCTTTTCGTTCTTTATACGGATGGTTTATTGTGTTTAATTTACTCAATTTCAAAATGTCGAACCCCAGCTATTTACATTATTTAATTTCAAGACCAATGCAGTAAACCACTGAATCCGGAAGACTAGGAAATGCAAAAACAAATTCCCTTCAAGCTATCGTGGTCATCTGCCATCATTTATTTGACAGGATGTCGCCAAGGGAGCCAAATGTTTAAAAGGTTTCGTCTTGCGGGGGAAAATCCCATGCCAGTGTTTCTGTGTTCCTGAACAAGATAATACACTGTTTTCCTCATACAAGTCCTTTAGTTTCATGTGTTGTTGTGTGGATGGTAACATGATAAAAGCACAGACAGATGTAACCTGCAAGGAACACATCATATGTTCTATATTGTGCTTGAATGCAGGATGTAAAACATCGTAGGCTGGACGGGTAAATGTTTTCGGTGCTGTGCTCAGAGAGGAGAGAGAGAGAGAGAGAGAGAGAGAGAGAGAGAGAGAGAGAGAGAGAGAGAGAGAGAGAGAGAGAGAGAGAGAGAGAGAGAGAGAGAGAGAGAGAGAGAGAGAGAGAGAGAGAGAGAGAGAGAGAGAGAGAGAGAGAGAGAGAGAGAGAGAGAGAGAGAGAGAGGATGGATAGAGTGAGAGAAGAGAGAGAGAGGATGGATAGAGTGAGAGAAGAGAGAGAGGAGAGAGTGAGATAGGAGAGAGGTAGTGAGAGAGGAGGGAGAGAGAAGGTATAGAAAGTGAGAGGAGAGAATGAGAGAGAGGAGGGAGAGAGAGAGAGAAGGAAGTGAGAGAGGAGGGAGAGAGTGAGAGAAGAAGAGAGAGGGCAGGGAAAGAGGAGGGAGAGAGCAAGGAGAGAGGAGGGGGAAAGAGAGAGGAGAGAAAGAGAGGAAGGAGAGAGAGGGAGAGGAGGAGAGAGAGAGAGAGAGAGAGAGAGAGAGAGAGAGAGAGAGAGAGAGAGAGAGAGAGAGAGAGAGAGAGAAGAAGGAGATAGAGAGAGAGAGAGAAGAGAGAGAGACAGAGAAGGAAGAGAGACAGAAGGGGAGAGAGTGAGAGAGAGAGGAGGGGAGAGAGAGAGGAGGAGAGAGAGAGAGGAGGAAGAGGGAGGGAGAGTGAGAGAGAGAGGAGGGGAGAGAGAGAGGAGGGAGAGAGAGAGAGGAGGGAAAGAGGGGAGGGAGAGAGAGAGGAGGGAAAGAGGGGAGGGAGAGAGGAGGGAGAGAGAGAGGAGGGAAAGAGAGTGAGAGAGAGAGGGGAGAGAGAGAGAAAATATAGGAAGAGAGAGAGAGAGAGGAGGGAGAGACGGGAGTAGGGAGGGAGGGAGAGAGAGAGAGAGAGAGAGGAGAGACAGAAGGTAGTCGGAGACAGACCAGCTTAGCTATGTTCCCCTGATAAACCAGGGCTTCGTTCATTTCAATCAACATATTACATCTGACGGGCTGTTGCACGGCTCACACAAGCTGTGCGTCACAGGTTTAACGGCCCCCTTTTTCCATAATCGCTTGTGTGAAAATTGGATAATCCGAAATATTTTATGGACATGCAGAACGGCAAAGCGAGCTAAAAAGGAAGGACTTTGCAAAGGAGGACTATGCATGGTATTTACACTTGGGCCCGGTGCCACTTTTCATCCAAAGGTCACTACTGGCCCTGCATGCTTGCCCGCTTTTCTTCTTCATGTGACGTGGGTGATGCATTGCGAAGGTTCAGCGGAGGATATTAAACACACATTAAGAGTAACCTGAATGTAACACAAGGCAAACAGCCTCACTATTTATGGTTGGCATTCATGAACTGCACTGACAAACACAAGAGATTCCTAGTAAGCTCTCTGTGGTTCTCTCGTACAGATACACACATTTCTACCGCAATAAGTATGGTCTTACACATATTTGGTCAGTCTGTGTTTTTTCTTCTCTTTCTTAAAAGGTCAAATGTACTGTATATCTTCTTTCCATTTGTCTAATCTGATCGATCAGGCCCTGTATTATATCCACTACACAGGTAGGCCTAAGACTTAACCTCTGTGTTGTGTTTCAGAGAGGGTAAGCAAAGTGATCTGAAGAGCTCAGGGGGGTTTTTGTTGTTAGATTTTTATCAGATTAGATTGCTTTGGCTTTCAATCCAGAGCAGCTGTCTGTCGCTATTACCTAGACCTACGGGTTCCACAGGATTCTGTCACTTAGGCCTACGGGTTCCACAGGATTCTGTCACTTAGGCCTACGGGTTCCACACGGTTCTATCATGTAGGCCTATGGGTTCCATATGATTTTGTCACCTAGACCTACAGTTCCACATGATTCTATCATGTAGGCTAACGGTTACACAGGATTCAAGCTTGTAGGCCTAGGGTCCCACAGGATTCTGTCACCTAGACCTACGGTTCCACAGGATTCTGTCATGTAGGCCTGGGTTCCACATGATTCTATCATGTAGGCTAACGGTTCCACAGGATTCTGTCACCTAGACCTACGGTTCCACAGGATTCTGTCATGTAGACCTACAGTTCCACAGGATTCTGTCACCTAGACCTACGGTCCCGCATGGTTCTATCATGTAGACCTACGAGTTCCACAGAATTCTGTCACCTAGACCTACGGTTCCACAGGATGCTGTTCCACAGGATTTTGTCACCTTGGCCTACAGGTTCCACAGGATTGTGTCACCTTGGCCTACGGTTCCACAGGATTCTGTCACCTAGGCCTACGGGTTCCACAGGATTTTTCTCACATAGGCCTACGGTTCCACGAGATTCCGTGACCTAGGCCTATGGTTCGACATGGTTCTATCATGTAGACCTATGAGTTCCACAGGATTCTGTCACCTAGACCTACGGTTCCACAGGATGCTGTCATGTAGGTTTACAGGTTCCACAGTATTCTGTCATTTAGGCCTACAGTTCCACATGATTCTATCAAATTCCTGCGCTTGTTTGCAACATACAACTCTTGATACTTACAGTTGGACTTGCAAACAGACCAGTAGTATGTTTAAGATAAGTATAGTTAAGATATCATTGTAAGAAAATGTGTTTCTTAACATGTTTTTACATTTCTTTTTAGCTAGATACATTCACACCAATGAACAATGACTCTGTCATCGCTACGGCTATTGGCAACAACCTACGGTCTTATTATAAAGCCAATGCAGCCAAATAGTTATAGGTCGCGTTAGTCGGAAACGCTATGCTATTGTGGCAAAAAGTTCATCGCTGACGTACTAAGGTTGACCTTACTCGGATTGTGGAATTCTTGTTGTTCCTGCAAAACACGTGTTTGTCATTATGGAAGCTCTGCTAGGCCCTGGCGTGTCGCCAGCAGTGGGAACATTAACCGTGAGAGTGGACGCTGACAGCCCCACGGAGTCCAGTCCAGACGTTTGTTTTCGCTATACGGAATCGCCTGCATTCCTGTTTTCACGATGCACCTCGGTCAGTCACCGCGAGGCCCATTAGCCCTATAGCTGTCACAGTTCATTGGGCAGAGCTGTATTTCATTCTTTTTCTCACTCTTATCTTTTTTATTATTTTTTTTTTAAGTGCTATAAAAGGCGAGCGAGCGAACGAGCGTCGGCTTTTTCTTCGGAAGGCGGTCCAAATGTGCGCGGGTTTTCCTCCACATGCAGCCGCCCATCAAAAGTACCCTCATGTAGCCGTTTAACAGATCAGCCGTCAAACACCACGTTGTGTCGCCTACTTAAAGTACAACAGCTGGCGTTAAGTCAGCCATAAACACGGTTCAATGTGGCGTGACAAGAAAAAGTTAAATTGTGATAAATAGTTGACACACACACACACGGTGATTAAAATTGAGGAGAGGAAGAATGGATGTCGAAACGTCCCAGAAAAACGAGTCATGTTGGTAAGTACGGCATGAGTCACGAGTCACCGTCATCACCGGCGTGAACACAGGGAACACAGAACTACATTTGAGGGTTAGAGAGTTTTTGCTGGAGCGCACGTGTCCGGCCGCATTACAGCGAGCTGGCTCCATGCTTACACTTAAAACAAATGCTTCACAATGATTCTAAAGGTTTTTCTTTGTCCATTATATGCAGTACATGATGATAATGGGATTGTCATTTGGATTTTTTGTTTTTTTTTTAGCTTGAACGTTGTACAGAGGGCAGAAATGATATCTATATGATATTTATATATCATGGTATCTAGTAAAAAAAACCAAGTAAATATTGTTGTGCCTGGACCTGGAGAGTATTCCACTCTAACCAGTGTCCCCGCTATGGAAAGGTTATATGATAGGTATACAAGAGAGTAACGCAGGCCTGATGGCTCTCAACACACTCCCAGGGCCGGGGTTATCTTGTGGATATGCGCCGGAAGGATTTACACAAGTCAAGAAACGTGGAGGCCTGCAATATAAAAAGCCTGCATGTGCGTTTGTGTGTGTGTGTGTGTGTGTGTGTGTGCAGACGTGTGTGTGTGTGCGCGCGTGTGCGTGTGCAGACGTGTGTGTGTGTGTGTGTGTGTGTGTGCGCGTGCGTATCCATATATGTGTATTTTGTTGTGTTTTCGTGTCTTGTGTTTACATGCTGGGAGGAGGAAGAGGAGAGGAGAGGGGGCGGGTGGGTTTTTCGTCCCGTCTTGTCCTGCGTCATGGGCCGTGTCCGTCGGGCCTGGTGTGTCTCAGGCAGGTCCCGGTGCTCCCCCAGGCCCCGGGCTGCGCAGCTGTAAATCAGCCATGCTTGCAGACGCTCACACCACTGAGGAGTGGACCACTGCCGGGCTTTATGATGGGCCGTGCCGTGCGCGCATGCAACACACCATTCGAATGGTGTTCGCACAAAACTCGCAGTCACCGCTGCAATCATTTAGTATACATCCGGGCATGGGTGGGGATCGTAGACGCACACGCACAGAAGCGCTCCTTTGTTGTTAGCCTATTTGTATTCACGCATTATCCATTTTAAGTGTAGAAATTAATAATATAGACTTGAACTTAAGTGGGTTGACCTCACCCAGGCTTGACAATGTTTTTGCCTTTGCAATTGCTTTGTCACAGCGCTGAGCACAAGGCATTCGGCAAATGCCTTGATGATAGCACACTGGAATGATGGAGGCAAACACACGGCTCCGCACAAAAGCATAGTGCAAGTGTGTCTGTTGAGGTTCCTGCATGCGGGCACACCTGCTATTCTGTCATTTGATCTTGATGTTGCCCCGGATTAGACGGGCAGCATACAGAACAGGTTATATAGGTTATCCGGCCTCGTACAGACGGAGACGCTGCCCAGGTGTCATTAGGGATAAGTGAGCCGTGATGTGACGCAGACGGATGTAAACAAACCTCAATGGATGTCAACGACAAAAACGGCAAGATGGCTCCTGGACGCATCATTCACCAATATTAGTTAGTGATGAAACCTAAGAGATGTCAACATTTTGTGTTTTAAAATGTACAGTTAAGCTCTGAAAGGACTTCTAATTAGGTATACATAACAACAATACTAGTCAATCACTTTGCTTGGTTACTTTAAATACTATGGTCTTCAATAAAAAATAATCCACAATTCTCCCCCTAAATGTATTGCTTGGGTAATTAGTATAACTCAATTTGAGTTTTATCTATGAAGAGGGAAAGCATTTTAAGCAATAAGGAATCTTACCAAAAGTAGTATATGACTCAATAATAATGCTATTTTAATTGCTCAATTCATGTCCCGGTAATATTTGTCTTGTTAAAAGGTTTCTTGAGTCTAAAACATTCCTTTATTCTTAGCATTATTAACGCCTAATGACACATTTTTGGTTTCAGAATTCAGGAAAGTGGTTGTTGTTTTAATAGTGAATAACCCTGCTATCATATTCAAGCCAAAGGTTTCTCTTGATATTATCTATGGGTCACTATAGGTCCAGTTATTATTTCAATGTGATTTCAGTAAAAGCTAAATCTGGGAATATGGCAAAAGAATCCATACCCCCTTCACACCTACTAATACTACTACTACTACTACTACTACTACTACTCCTACTACTACCACTACTACTACTGCTACTACTACTACTACTACTGCTACTACTACTACTCCTACTACTACCACTACCACTACTAATACTACTACTACTACTACTACTACTACTACTACTACCACTACCACTACCACTACTAATACTACTACTACTACTACTACCACTACTACTACCACTACCACTACCACTACCACTACCACTACTACTACTACTACTACTACTACTACTACTACTACCACTACTACTACTACTACCACTACTACTCCTACTCCTACTACTACTACCACTACTACTACTACTACTGCTACAAAAATAAGAATAATAGTATAATAGCTGATCAGACGAAGATAGTTTTACATTCCCATTGCTCCTTTGAGTCGGTCGAATCCTATCCTGATAAATTCCTGCTATTCCACTGTCAGTAAATCCACTGCATCCTTTCTCCCCGTGTTCCCATCGACAACGACAACAACAACAACCACCACAACAACAACAGCAACAGCAACTGTATCATGGTGGCTGGGTTAGCGGTGTAAATTAGGACGCCTACATAGCCTGCTGAAAACCATAAACGTGAGAAGGGCTTTTTGTCCCTCATTAACGTGGCCCAGGGCTAATCTCCACTGGACCTTTCTTTCCTCCAGCAGTACGTGGGCCAACCACCTATATTTTCTCTGTCCTTTCTTGTCATTATTTCTGCTCTATTGTATATAACTTGTAGGTAACATGTGGGTCGCGTGGCTCTTCGCCCTTACAAGACGAGCGTCGTCGTCTGTGTGTGTGTGCGTGTGTTTGTGTTCATTTTTCATTATCAGGGCGTGCGTCTGTCGGAGTGCTTGTGACGCTGTGTGTGTGTGTGTGTGTGGCTGCAGCTTCTGACGTCAGCACCGCCCTGCTTCTCTCCGTATAAACGTCATCAGACTGTCAGAGGGAGCCCCACCCCCCCACTAATGGCACACACACACACACACACTCTCCTTCCTTCAAACATACACACCCACACTTCACCTCAAATTCTGTTTTCTATAGACGTGTTTCTGGGCGACGTCACTGCAGATATGCACGCGCACCGAGGAGGCACCAAGACAATGGACAGACACGATGACAAGCGTCACGATGACAAGGATTTGTTGTGTCCTTAACTGCGCTAATCACAAAAGACTTAACAGAAACGGAGGATCTAACAGTCAAGGATGCGAGTCTTTAAAAGGGCGTATCTAAATCGGGAGGATTGAATCCTCTTTATGACATACATGCACATGTACAGGTCACATACATGTGTATGTGTATGTACACACAGTGACATTTGTTTCTCTGCATTTAACCCATCCTAGTATTAGGAGCAGTGGGCAGCTATTTGATATACAGTGCAGGGGTCTGGTGCCTTGCTCAAGGGCACCTCGGCAGTGGCCCAGGAGTCAAAACTGGCACCTTTTTCCGAGTACCCAGTTCTCACTCAGTACTCTCACTCCGTTTCGGGGACTTGAACCGGCGACCCTCCGGTTCCCAAGCCCCCCAAGTCCCCAAGTCCCCAAGACCCAACAGACTGAGCTACTGCCGCCCCTATTGTGGTGTGGTGATAGTCCAAAAGGCAGCGCCCCACTTCCCACACCAAACCCGGATCATGTTGTCATCGTACAACTCAATAGTTTGAACATGGACACACAGTACATGATTGTAGGCATCTAATGATTTGCATGCACATGTATAATATCCTGTGTCAGGCCATTTGGACATCCAATAGCCATTCATTTTCAGGAATAGCATAATAATCCAGTAATGTTTTCCCGTTAGTGAGTCCGTTTCTGCATCTGTATATAAGGAGGCTAAGTGCCATCACCTGCCAGGTCTTGACACATACCCATCCCCCTCCCATATTAATATAGTGCATTTATAGATTCCCAATCTATATAATTAGGTTTATGTTCATATCTCTTCCTTTTCAATAAGAAAAGTATATAGATTAGATAGAATCTATAAATACACTTTACACTAAATATGGGATGAGATGGGATGTGACCAAAGAAGATAAATACACAGAACTGACTTGATTCTGTGGTCCAAACAAATCGTCTTTCAATTTAGAATTACTTTGATCCTGAATGTCTGAGGTGAAATTTAGCTTAGGCCTACCTGTTGGGATGCTATCGTGGGATAGCGCAGGGATAGGCTACGTCCGTCCATCCATAGACAAAATGGAGAATGTTAAACTGCCATGTCACATGTCATTGACTGTTTCAAATACGTAATTGTTACTTTGACTTATTATTGTCATAATCATCGTTGAGTTGCGTAGACAAGTTGATGTCTCAATTTTAACCAAACCACTAAAGCTGTGTTCATGAATCAGAACGTTTTTTGTTCGCCGTTATACTAATGCTAGCATTCGAGCATTTCTTAGAATTGTAAGAGGGCAAATTCTGTCATTTATTTATTAGTCTTCCAGTCAGTGATGTTAGGACAATGCTTAAGGCTTTACAAGAAAAAAATGCAATACAATACCATATGTATATTGATTACAATGCTAATGTGAGTTAGTGTGTGTGTGTGTGTGTGTGTGTTCATGGTAACAATAAATCGTTTTTCCCCCTCTCTGCATGCACATACAACCATGTTTGTAAACGGGAAACCGGTCTATACACACATACTACTCTTAAACAAATGATATCTCTCCCCCTCTCTCTCTCTCTCTCTCTCTCTCTCTCTCCCTCTCTCTCTCTCTCTCTCTCTCTCTCTCTCTGTCCCTCCGTCTCTCTCTGTCTGTCTCTCTGCCCCTCTCTCTCTCTCTCTCTCTCTCTCTCTCTCTCTCTCTCTCTCTCTCTCTCTCTCTCTCTCTCTCTCTCTCTCTCTCTCTCTCTCTCTCTCTCTCTCTCTCTCTCTCTCTGCCTTGCTCTCTCTCTGTCCCTCCGTCTGTCTGTCTCTCTGCCTGTCTGTCTCTCTGTCTGTCTGTCTATCTGTCTCTCTCCCTCTCTCTCTCCCTCTCTATCTCTCTCACACACACACTCACACACACACCCACACGCTTATTAGTGTGTTTTTTCCCCCTCTCACACCAGAGTGAAAGAGCCTTGCTCATATCACACCAAGCTGTAACCAACTGATTGCGCGGCAGCCCCTAGCCTGCATAGCTTCCTATTTAACAGACCGATCACAATAGACTCACGCTAAAGCCGTGTCACCCGCGAGTCTCCTGTTTACTAAAGGGTGCTCTGCGCGATCCCTACGACACCGCCGTGGCCCTTCTCTCTGCTAATTGTCCGGCTACCCATCACCGACCGTCCTCTCTCCCAAATACCTCATTGTCACACACACGCCAGGAGACCTGCACATGTAGGTGTGCCCCGGAGACATCAGCGTGACTCTGCTGAACCTCCTGTCTCACCCCCCACTGTGTGTTTTGTTTGTCGATGTGTTGTGGTCCTAAGATGCACCATGGCACTGTCCATGCAGACCTGGCTCCCTGTATACGCACACACACCACACTTTGTTGGCCCAGGTTGGAACTATACGCCCTTGTAATATGTATTCCATTTGATAGATTCTAGTTTGATGTATTCTCTTCACACATGGCCTCTCCCCTTGTCCTCTCTTCCCCTTGTCCTTTGCATTCCCTACGTCCGTCCGCTTCCCCCTTCTCCGCACATCCCTTACAGAAACAAGAAAATAGCCCCCCCCCCCCCCGCAACCCCCACCCTCTCCATCCTGTTGCCATGGTGATTGGAGCATTGTTTGCTGGCCTCTCGTCATGGGTTGCCATGGCAGAGCTTATTTGCCATATTAAATGTTGGGCTGCATTGTACAGATGCTGATGACAAGCACCCAACGTCCCACCTTTGATCAGTTCAACGGCCCCGCTGATTTAAAGCAAGCCGATGAAGACGGTTTAACGCGTAGAGAGAGAGCGTAAGCGTTCCTCGTGAACAAAGAAATGTGCATTGTTCACTGGAGTTGAATTTGAATAGAATCTGACTAACTAATTCAGTGATGGTGGTGGAAAACTTCTGCTATCGTATTCATGTGAGGTATTTGGTGGGCATCCTTCTGCTCCTATTACACCTTGTAAGAAGCAGTGAGACATCCCTAAAGAGGATGTAAAACAACAATGCATTTTTGTAAAATGAAATCGGAGTTCTAATGAATACAACTTATCCATTGGTCAATATTATACATATATATACAGAGTGTTGGTTGGCATTGGTTTGTTGGTTCAGAGTGACGACCTCTGATCTTAAATGCATAACTGAGACTTTTAGAACATGTTTTGTTGGTTTGATGTCATATTTTCGGACAAATCATGAAGATAACAATCAGAAGGCATTGAACTATGTAGATGGGATAGGCTGAGCGAGGTTGTTGGTGGAGCCGGTTCAATGGGACAGACGCGCTGTAAATTCGCCCCCTTGTGGTGAGGAGTTGGAGTTGCAGGCTGGAGTGAGTGAAATGTTTACGGCATGGTTTCAACACGGCAACCTGATTCTCATTGAAGACATGAAGTCTAAAAGTAGTCTCCTTATATCCTTATTTTAGTCTCCTTCAGGGCGGTCAGCACATGCCTTCTTTATTTCCTTTTTCCAGATTTGCTTCTCCACACGATTACCTTTGACGTTTTTTTTAATTGTTGGTAGTTGATAGAACTGCTCCTTCTCCTGTATATACATTTATATATGCCATACATTTATATATGTTTATTATATATATATATATATATATATATATATATATATATATATATATATATATATATATATATATATATATATATATATATATATATATATATATATATATATATATATATATATATATATATCACTTGTATATACATTTACATTTATATATATGTATCCTGCTTTCAATAACTGCATACCCCTGATCACTACCTGTTAAATACTCACTTACCTGTATATATATATATATATATATATACCTATTATTATGCTGCTCATATCCCATTTAATACATAGACTGTCTTTTAACCTGTAAATTTAAACTGTAAATGATATTACCATGCACTTTACTGCAACATTTGCACTCTGGTTAGATGCTAAATTATTTTCGCTGTACTGTACTTGTGCTGTGCAATGACAATACATTTGAATCTATTCTAATCTAATTGCAACAAAAAAAAAAATAGTTAACAATATGGATTAGGCATTTTCATTTGAGGACAGCATGTCCACGTTTAACTCTGCACCGCCTGTGTAATGACATATGTAAGCGAGAGCACCTATTTGGTCATAACAACGCACCCAATGGCGTGGCCGGTGCCCATTGACGTCGTTGGAGCCAGATCACGTTTCACAACTCTGTGCTAGACGCAACATTGTGGTTTCAGTGGTTTTGTTTTCTCTTATTTCGCTTTCTGAGAACCGAATCGGTGTTGCTATCTCACCTCCTCCTCCTCCTCCTTGAGAGAGAGAGAGAGTGTATCGCACGTTGCAGGAAATACGATGAACGTCAATGCACGACGTGGTGTTGAGATACGATTCTTTCTCAGCCCCCTTTCATTGATACCTTCTTTCGACAGCGTAGTGCAACAGCCAGGCATCTTTTTTTAACACGTACACACTCAATCATACCTTTCTGAAACACACGCACACCACCAAGCACACACACACCTTCTTTCTGAAACACACGTACCTACTCACACCTTTCTGAAACACACGCACGTACACACACTCATACCTTCTTTCTGAAACACACGCACGCACGCACGCACTCACACTCGCACCTTTCTGAAACACACAACCACACGTGTATAGTTGTTATCAGTTTCAACTAGCCGTGACGTAACGATGGTGTCTTGTTTGTTTTTCAGATGATCTTGTGGGACTGGGACCTGAAGCACTGGTACAAGCCACAGTACCAGGTCAGTAAGAGAGAGAGAGAGAGAGAGAGAGAGAGAGAGGAGAGAGAGGAGAGAGAGAGAGAGAGAGAGAGAGAGAGAGGAGAGAGAGAGAGAGAGAGAGAGAGAGAGAGAGAGGAGAGAGAGAGGAGAGAGAGAGAGAGAGAGAGAGGAGAGAGAGAGAGAGAGAGAGAGTCGAGTGACATGATTGATCACTACAGGACATCATCCAATCGACTTATTTAGGCTGACTCCTCAAACGTGTATCAAGGACGATACTCAAAGCAGACCTTCTACTCCTACCTACACACTGACACCACGGGGACAGAGCAGGTGTGGCCCTCCTGGGCAACCTAGGATTGAACCTGCCAGTCGGGAGTCACATGAGGTCTTTTTCCCCCACTGCCGTGTACACTAATGAGTATCAAAATAAACAAACATGTTAAACATGATGTACACGATGTACTTGACTCATCCTGTCTGTCTGCCTGTGTGTTTATCCATGGCGTATGGTTGTGTGTTAGTGTGTGGTTGTGTGTTGCTGTACAATATGGTTGTGTGTTGGTGTATGGTTGTGTGTTAGTGCATGGTTGTGTGTTAGTGTATGGTTGTGTGTTGGTGTACAATATGGTTGTGTGTTAGTGTGTGGTTGTGTGTTGCTGTACAATATGGTTGTGTGTTAGTGTATGGTTGTGTGTTGGTGTACAATATGGTTGTGTGTTTGTGCATGGTTGTGGGTCGACGTATGGTTGTGTGTTGCTGTATAATATGGTTGTGTGTTGATGTATGGTTGTGTGTTGTTGACGTATGGTTGTGTGTTGGTGTATGTTTGTGTGTTGGTGTATGGTTGTGTGTTGTTGACTTATGGTTGTGTGTTGTGATTCATGGTGCGCGGTTGGGATTCATGGTGTGCGCGGCTGTGCGTTGCAGGGGGCGGTGAGCGGCAACGGCGTGGACCTGTCGGTGATCAACGAGGCCAGGAACCTGGTGTCAGAGCTGCTGACGGACTCCTCCCTGCCCCCCCACGCCTCCTCGTCCCTGCGCAACGTCTCCAGCCTCATGGGGACCTTCTCCGGGTCCTGCCGCCCGCGGGTCAACCCCTTCACGCCGTTCCCCGGCTTCTACTCCTGCGACGAGGCCGACGACTTGGCCGAGCGGCCCGACAGGAGGTCGCTGAAGGTGAGCCCAGCCGCCGCACTGGGAGGTGACAAGGGCTGATGGATTCCCTGTATTGCCTATCCTGAACCCTATAGACTGCACTTTGAAGTGAACCCTATAAGATGCACTTTATAGTGAATCCTATAGAATGCACTATATAGTGAACCCTATAGAATGCACTATATAGTGAACCCTACATAATGCACTATATAGTGAACCCTATAGACTGCACTTTAAAGTGAACCCTATAAGATGCACTATATAGTGAACCCTATAGCAGGCACTATATAGTGAACCCTATAGCAGGGGTTCTCAAACTTTTTGGGGCCAGGGACCCCTTACAGGACCCCCTCAAACAATGAACGTATTGCTCCTTATTCAAATAATTGGCAGAAAGAGTTTCTATTGGCCCAGAGCAAACATGGGTGGGAGTGATGAACACATGAACACCAAACATCCGTTTGTTTGATTGGTGCAAATGGTCCCCTCCCCGTCTGTAGATATGCATTTTTTAAACTAAACTTTATCAAATAAAATAAATTAAAAAATTTCAAAAATAGAATGCACTATTAAGTGAATCCTATATAATGCACTATACAGTGAACCCTATAGCAGGCACTACAAGTGAACCCTATATAGTGCACTACATAGTGAACCCTATATAATGCCCTTTAAAGTGAACCTTAAAGAATGCACAATATTAAGTGAAACCTATAGAATGCACTATATAGTGAACCCTTTATAATTGACTTTATAGTGAACCCTATATAACGACTATATAGTGAGCCCTATATAATGCACTATATATTGAACCTTATTTGATGCGCTTTATAGTGAACCCTATTTAAGCCCTACATAGTGAACCCTTTAGAATACACTATATAGTCAACCCTATATAATACACTACATAGGGGGTGCTTTTAATGACATAATTTACAAATGTGTTACACAGTTCTGGTTATATGACATATTATGATGAGATAACGGGATGAATGAATTGAGTAAACACATGTTTTCTGTATTGTTATTATAGATTGTATAATGCTGTGTGTTGGTATATGTTTGTGTGTTGGTGTATGGTTGTGTGTTGGTGTATGGTTGTCTATCGGTGTATGGTTGTGTTACTGTATGGTTGTGTGTTGGTATTTGGTTGTGTGTTGGTGTATGGTTGTGTTACTATATGGTTGTGTGTTGGTATTTGGTTGTGTGTTGGTGTATGGTTGTCTATTGGTGTATGGTTGTGTGTTGGTGTATGGTTGTGTGTTGGTGTATGGTTGTCTATTGGTGTATGGTTGTGTGTTGGTGTATGGTTGTGTGTTGGTGTATGGTTGTCTATTGGTGTATGGTTGTGTGTTGGTATTTGGTTGTGTGTTGGTGTATGGTTGTCTATTGGTGTATGGTTGTGTGTTGGTGTATGGTTGTGTGTTGGTGTATGGTTGTCTATTGGTGTATGGTTGTGTGTTGGTGTATGGTTGTGTGTTGGTGTATGGTTGTCTATTGGTGTATGGTTGTGTGTTGGTATTTGGTTGTGTGTTGGTGTATGGTTGTCTATTGGTGTATGGTTGTGTGTTGGTGTATGGTTGTGTGTTGGTGTATGGTTGTCTATTGGTGTATGGTTGTGTTACTGTATGGTTGTGTGTTGGTATTTGGTTGTGTGTTGGTGTATGGTTGTGTTACTGTATGGTTGTGTGTTGGTATTTGGTTGTGTGTTGGTATATGGTTGTGTTTTAGTGTACGGTTGTGTATGAGTATATGATTATGTGTTGGTGTATGGTTGTGTGTTGGTGTATGGTTGTGTTTTAGTGTACGGTTGTGTATGAGTATATGATTGTGTGTTGGTGTATGGTTGTGTGTTGGTATTTGGTTGTGTGTTAGTGTATGATTGTGTGTTGGTGTATGGTTGTGTGTTGGTGTATGGTTGTGTGTTAGTGTATGATTGTGTGTTGGTGTATGATTGTGTGTTGGTGTATGGTTGTGTGTTGGTATTTGGTTGTGTGTTAGTGTATGATTGTGTGTTGGTGTATGGTTGTGTGTTGGTGTATGATTGTGTGTTGGTGTATGGTTGTGTGTTGGTGTATGGTTGTGTGTTGGTGTATGGTTGTGTGTTGGTGTATGGTTGTGTGTTGGTGTATGGTTGTGTTACTGTATGGTTGTGTGTTGGTATTTGGTTGTGTGTTAGTGTGTTGGTGTATGGTTGTGTTTTAGTGTGAGGTTGTGTGTTTAAGATAAAGCATGAATAATGCTTGAATGAATGAATAAACACATGTTCTGCATTTCCAGGGGCTGAGCAGTAGAAACAGCCTACCCACTCCTCAGCTCAGACGGGGCTCCGCCTCCTCCCCCCTCCCCCCTCTCGACTCCGCCTCTTTGCGTTGGGAGCGCAACAGCGGCAAGAGAGCCCATCCCGACATGAACCTGACCAGGTAGCTAGTAGTACACCTACACCTCCTCCACCTTAACCTGACCAGGTAGCTAGTGCACCTCCTCCACCTTAACCCGACCAGGTAGCTAGTAGTACACACACACCTCCTCCATCTTAACCTGAGCAGGTATCTAGTGCACCTCCTCCACCTTTACCCGACCAGGTAGCTAGTAGTACACACACACCTCCTCCATCTTAACCTGAGCAGGTATCTAGTGCACCTCCTCCACCTTTACCCGACCAGGTACTAAGCGCACCTTCCTCACCCGGTACCTTGGGCACCTTGCTCACACTCATGTCTCTCTATGGACACCATCGGATGGCTACGCTCTGGGTTGTCTTTTTTTAAATGACCTTACTATTTCTATTGACCTTTACTTATTAGTACAATATTACATGATTTGCGATTTCAAGCGAGCTTCAGTCTAAATGTTGAAACTGTCTCACACCCCGCTCACTAAATAAAGTAACATGGGGTTTCTCTGTGCTGCTCGAGAGTCGGAGCAATTAACCTAGATCCCTGAAGCCTTAACGTTAGCCTCTACATGGCATAAATGTGTTTTGGAGCAGATTTCAATCAAACAAGGCATTTGTGCATATCGTACCTTTTAAACTTCAATCTTCTGGTTTTAACATACGTTTCATGCTTCGTAATAGCAGATGAACCTGCTCTGCAGTATCCACTTATCGCCACAGGGCGGCAGCAGTGCACAAGTTGTGGCAGCAAATTGACTTCCATTGAGGGCGCTGTAATTATTTGAGTGTATAGAGTCAGAATGCCTTTATTGTCATCATAGAAGTCATGCAACAACATTGGCGCAAACATCCTCAAGACCCATACAAACAATAACAAATATAAATTATGTAAAAGAGATCTAAACTAAACCAAATAAACAAGTTAGAACATTTCCTTACAAATATTGAATATGTAGATATTTCAATGGCCCTATAAACAGTAGTGCAAATTTCAACAGTACATTTTTACTGTAGATCTATTAGTATTGTGTTATGAGAACCAAACAATGAAATGTCTGTAAAACCTACCCCCAACAAAAATGTTTTTTTTGATGATAGCTGTGAAATATTTAATCTAAAAGTACAAGTACATGTTTATCCCATGACTATGAATAAACACATTCAAAGTGACATACTTGCATGTGAATTTCTGCAAACATTCTGGTGAATATGCTAATTGTATGCGTTGTTCTGTTCTACTTCAGCTCGGGGTCTCTGTCCAACGGACCCAATGCCAACCTGCTGACCATCCCCAAGCAAAGGTCCTCCTCCGTCACCCTCACCTACCACACAGGCTCCAGAAGAACAGGTGGGCCCTCACTGCTTGGTTTGCACTCGTTTGAAGGGGATGGGATATGGATATTCATAGACAAGGTGATTGGTAAATAGACTGCATTTATATAGCAGTTTCCTTACCGGTGCGGCCACTCAAAGCGCTTTACAAGTCAAGGCTCACATTCAGCCATTCATACACACATTCATACACACATTGAACCACCGACGGTGGAGTCAGCCATGCAAGGAGACCGCCAGCTGGTCTAGAGCAGTGAGGGTTAGGGGTGTCTGGCTCAAGGGGCACCTCCACACTTGGCTCGGATGAGGAGCCAAGGGATGGAACCAGCAACCTTCCAGTTGTCAGACAACCCTCTCTATCACCTTCAATGAACAAAATGTTTTGATGTATATATCACGCTATGACACTGGGAGGCGCTAGAACGCACTGAACAACTATGATAACTATGATAGTGCAACATTTTTATGCTATATTTAAACGAGGGCTAAATATATCAAAGTAACAAAGTATTAGACTCCAGTTACAATGGGTTTTTTTCTGCATGTTCTGCAATTTTTACCGTTGAATGTGTTTGAGTCACTTCCATTTACCCTTTTTTAACTTTCCATCCTCTTTTAAACTTTTAAACAAATTTGTCCACTTTTTCGCTTCTTCCATGTATTTGGAAATAAAAAATGTCAGTGTCAAAAGTCAGAAGAAGCCAGAACGGTAATTGGATCTGTGATGCGTGCTGTGATATATGAATAAAGAGTCTCGTCTCCCACCCCCAGGGATGTCTCCCAGCCTCAGCCCCCTGGCGTCTCCCATGCACAGCACCACTGGGGCGGGCCTGACCTCCACCTCCTCCATCTCCCTGCTCCCCCGCTCCTCACCTGTGGAGTTTCCGGACACGGCCGACTTCCTGACCAAGCCCAGTGTCGGCCTAGGAATGCACAAGCCCACGGGCTTCACCCTCAGCTCTCCGGACGCCCAGCTGGCCTCCCGCTGCTCCAGCATGTCCCTGTGCACCGGGTAAACATCCCCTTTAAAATGATGTGCGACCTTTTTCACTGTTTGTCCACATGTGCTTTAATACCTGTGGATTCAAAGCACTTAACATTAAGCGCTTCATATTCACTCATTCATACACACATTCATACACACATACTGCCGACGGCAGGGTCAACCGTGCAAGGGAGTAGCCAGCTGGTCAGGATTCAATATTCATAAATGTGTGTGATTTGCCATGTGCAACAAGTACAATGGAATGCTTCCCCGAAGTATGAATTTCCTAACACAATACTATGCTAAACTATACAATACTATTCTATACTAAACAATACTCAACTGAAAACAACACTTTATACTACCTATGATATGCTTTACTATATAGTGCTATAAACAGCACTATTTTCTGTAGTATGTACTACACTATAAGACACACAGATAGAGGGAGCAGTCAGGGTCAGGGTGTCTTGCTCAGGGAACACCCAGAACACTCAGCCAGGAGGACCTGGAGATCAAACCAGCCACCTTCTGGTTGCCAGACCATCCGCTCTACCTCCTGCGCCAAATTAATTGTTGACAAATTGAACAACACATAGTATATACTCACAGTGCCAACTAGTCCTGCGAAAGGCCACTTCATTTACACTTCAAAGTCTGCCTCCTTTAGTATTTGACGGTATCCTTTACGATGTATTTTCTTCTTCTTCTTCGTTGATCAACTTGTGTTTGTGATGTGTGTGTGTGTGTGTGTGTGTGTGTGTGTGTTGCAGCTGTGGACGTCAGATAGCGAAGGGAGCCTCCAGTGGAGACGGGGGAGAGCCTCAGCACCCCCACGCCACAGAAGCCCAGCGCAGACGCTCAGGTCCAACGCAAAACAGAACAATATTCATTATTTAATTATTGCTTCCTTCAGGGACATACTGTGTTTTTGTATGTGTGTATGTGTGTGTGTGTGTGTGTGTATGGCTGCCTACAGTACGGACATTAGCTATGAATGCAAGCTCCTAACGATCTTTGTGACTCTGACTGTGGTAATAGAGACAGATTTGTATTGGCTGCTATCGACTGGACAACACACACACACACACACACACACACACACACACACACACTGTACAAATGGTATGAACTTCAGTGCAAATAGTACATCTTTCATTGTCCGGTACATTGTTAATTACATACTGTATACCTGCACAAAGACAGAATGAGGTCAATGAGGTCGTATGACGAGGCTGTCAGTCTTATAATGTAATAAGCGGCACCAAACCTCATTGGCTTCAATGAGGCAGAGATGCACTCCAACCATTGTCAGTACAATACGATTGCGTCGACATTAGCATTAAATGACTGTAGTCTCATTAGCTGCACTAATGAGTGTAAGCTGCAGGCAGTAGGCCCGTTTATTTGTGCCATTCTCCGACACAAGACGGAGAGAGAGATAATTAATCAACAAAAGCAGAAATGTAAAATGCAAGAGATATAGATATGTTCATGTAAAATGTTCAAAAGAAAACATACATTTTTGATTAAAAGAGAAACAGAAATGTTTTTTCTAAACCTGGTTATAGGAATAAAGTGTTAATGCAGAACTAAAATGTTCTGGAAGTTTGTTCCTTTGCTGTTGCTGTGCTGCATATAAACTTAAAGCTGCTATAGAACTATGCTTAGCTCGAACCCTAGGAACAGGCTGGCCCCTGATGACCTGATAGATTGAATAGGCTTGGAACACACAAGCCGATCAGAGATCAGATGTGCTTTATACACACTATTTTACACAATATAAACAGGAAGCCAGTGCAGTGATATTAGCACTGGAATAATGTGGTCTGCTTTCTTAGTCTTAGTTCAAACTCTAGCAGCAGCATTCTGGATAGGTTGGAGCTGGCTTTTTAAAAGCCGTTACAGTAGCCTACTGAAAGGGAAAGCTTGGATTGAGTTTTTCCAGCCCTTTAATTCTTGTTTTGATAGTAAGTACATGTTTGTTGGCTATTGACGTTTAGGCCTGAGTCCATAACCACAGCAAGATTTATTTTGTCTTTGGCGCAAAAAAAAGAATTACAGTTATATATTTGTTCAGCTGGAGGAAATTGTGGCACATCCAGTGCACTGATTTGCTCAATGCACTGGATGAGTAAGTCAATGAGACCATAGTCCATAGACCATAGTCCATAGTCCATAGTCCATAGACCATAGACCATAGTCCATAGACCATAGTCCATAGACCATAGTCCATAGTCCATAGACCATAGACCATAGTCCATAGACCATAGTCCATAGACCATAGTCCATAGACCATAGTCCATAGTCCATAGTCCATAGTCCATAGACCATAGTCCATAGACCATAGACCATAGACCATAGTCCATAGTCCATAGTCCATAGACCATAGTCACCGGGTGATAAAGAAATGTACTTTTGAGTATCATCTGCATTCAGCCGCTGTGTTGTTGCATTTCAGAATTTGGAAAAGTGGGAGCATAGAAAAGAGAACAGAAATGGCCCAAGAATTGATCCTTTTTTTAGATTTTAAGTTTGCTCAGAATTGTGGTTACCAACAAGACACAAAATTGTCTCTATCTTTTAGGTAGGACTTGAACCAATGCCAAACCTGTACCTGACAGCCCGTCCCAAATTGTTTATCATGTAAATTAATATGATCGGATCCACCATATCAAATGCAGCACTGAGATCTAATATTACTAGAAGAGAGATTTTTTGAGAGAGTCCGTTTTTAAGCAAATTGAATATTAAACACCTTGACTCAGAGCCGACTGCTGCGATGGGGTCGGAATCCAGACTGAGAAATGCAGTCAGTGGATTAAAGAACCACTGATCACACAATCGGCATGGACACATGTTTATGTTTTGGTGCTTTGTGGTTCCGTACAGCGGGTGAAGGTTTGGAGTTCATGATGGAGCCACTGATCCGAGAGGAGAGTGTGGAGGCCGAGGCCTCCGGAGAGAAGAGGTCTGGGGTGGAGGACAAGAGGCGGTCTGAGGAGGAGATGGAGGAGGCCGAGGACCCCAGCACGGCACTCCAGACTCTCCATTCACAGGTGGGGTTCAGACTCTTATGACTCAAACGCAACACCTGTATACTAGACTGTACTATATTTAGTATTTACTATACTAGACTGTAACTCAACACCTGTATACTAGACTGTACTATATTTAGTATTTACTATACTAGACTGTAACTCAACTCCTTTATACTAGACTGTAATATACTTAGTATATACTCTGCTCAAACTCAACACTTATATACTTGACTATATTACACCTAGACTATAACTCAACACCTATATACTAGACTATGCTATATCTAGTATATGCTATACTAGAGTCAACAACTATATACTAGACTACTATACCTAGACTATAACTCAACACCTGTATACTATATACTAGACTTTACTATATCTAGTATATACTATAGTAGACTATAACTCAACACCTATATAGTATACTATACTAGACTATAACTCAACACCTACTTACACTTTATACTAGACTTTACTATACCTAGACTCTAACACAACACCTATATACTATATACTAGACTATGCTATTCCTAGTATATACTATACTAGACTAAAACACGCCACCTTTGTCTAAACCGATACATGACCTTTGAATTGTGTAGCCTGGTGCCTGTACTGTAATGGAATAGGCTCATGCCCGAGAGGTTAATACTTGCATAGTTTGTCAACTTAAAAATGACTAAATACCTAGCCTAGAACAACACAGCAGTACCATCAAAATGCCACATTGTGCTATCAGATACAATTTGAACTGTGTGTGATCTGTGTATTTCATTCAATCAAGTATCTATTGAATCTGATTGATGATGATGGTAATGGATGAGGGGTGATACATATCCTCATATACAGTAATATGCATTGGATTCTATGCCACTATTGTTGTGATTTTCTGGTGACGACGTGTTGCTGTGTGCTGTGTGTGTCCTCATGCTGCATGATGATATATTTATGCATGATAATTACCCACAGGGTACCCAGGAGTTCCGACTTGACCCGCTGCTGGAGGAGCACACCGCGCTCATGGAGCGGATCAACAGCTGGAACTTCCAGATCTTTGACCTGGTGGACAGAACTGGAGGGCGGACGGGACGAATACTCAGCTATGTACGCTCCCTCCTCCATCGGCCGTTCTTTAAAATTCAAAAATAGAATATTTGCATGTAATAATAGTATAATGAAGGTAATGTTGCTAGGGTTAGCCTCACAGCCATGGTAACTGAACTGAGAGTAGTCTATTCTCGGTATCTGAAAATGTCCCCTTGAATTTTTAACTTAATATATCCGGTTCACCTGAAAGTCCAGCTTCTTGAGACAGGACCCATGTGTTGTTGTTGTTGTTGTTGTGGTGTGTGTGTGTGTGTGTGTGTGTGTGTGTGTGTGTGTGTGTGTGTGTGTGTGTGGTGTGTGTGTGTGTGTGTGTGTGTGTGTGTGTGTGTGTGTGTGCGTTGGGACTTAGCGATGTCAATGTATTTCCCTAGGTGACGTACACCCTGTTCCAAGATACGTGTCTGTTTGAGATCTTCAAGATCCCTGTGAAAGAGTTCATGATGTTCTTTTGTGCCCTAGAGAACGGCTACAGGGACATCCCTTGTGAGTAGTCCACCGTCAATCATGGTTTTTTTTGGATTCAGATGTTCAGATTGATCCATTCATTCTTAAAACAAAGAAACTTTAATAAAGAGAGAGAGAGTTAATAAAGAGAAAGAGAGTTAGTAAAGAGAGAGAGAGTTAGTAAAGAGAGAGAGAGAGTTAATAAAGAGAGAGAGAGTTAGTAAAGAGAGAGAGAGTTAGTAAAGATAGAGAGAGTTAGTAAAGAGAGAGAGAGCAGAAAGCAGCAAAAGAGAGCATGATTTTGAAACTAAACAACGAAAGATAAAAAACCTCCCCTCGCTCTCTGCTCCCTACACTTCTCCGCCATCTCGAAATGTTTGTGACTTTGTGATTGACAGGCAAGATGGTTTTCCTGAACCAATCAGGGAAGAGAGGCCGTGAGCAGATTAAAATCTCATAGTTTCATAAAGGAGGGAGGAACCGACATTTTCACAGAACATTTCACAATCGCTGATTTCTAACTAATTTAACTTGAATAATCTTGAATCTTACCTACAGCACTGTAAAGAAAGTCATTGATGTATTCTCTCTCTATCTTATTATAACAGTGTTATTATGATGAGGATAGGTGCAATCATTAGTGTATAACATACGTATATATATATATTATACCTTTTGGGAATGTTTGGTAACATTTCCCTAACGTGTCACATGTGATATTACAGATCATAACAGGGTCCATGCTACTGATGTTCTCCACGCCGTCTGGTACCTGACCACTCGGCCAATCCCTGGATTCCAGCAGATCCACAATGAGCATGTGACAGGAAGTGACACAGGTAAGCCTCAGGGATAACGTCATAAACAACAGTGGATATAGGATATGCTTACTACCTGCTGTATATACATTTATATATATATTTATATTTTGATACAACTGCATGCCCCTGCTCACAACCTGTTTATACTTGTATACTTTATTGTGTATATTATTATTTTGATGGTATTGTTTTTGGAGATGTATACTGCGGGATGGAATGGGGAGTAAGCATTCCAATGTACCTGTTGCAATTGGCTAATACAAATATCTTACCTTGTGTATATATATACCTATAATTCTGCACATATCTAATACTTACTCAATTAATCAAATCAAGTAATTTTATACCTGTTTTTAGTAGTAGTTTTTACATATTATTCAACAACTGTATATTATATATTACCATGCACTTTACTGCAACATTTGCACTCTGGTTAGATGCCAAATTCATTTCGATGTACTGTACTTGTGCTGTGCAATGACAATAAATTTGAATCTAATCTTTGAATCTAATAAAGGTAAACATTGATCGCGTGTTGTGGTTGTTGTTGCAGATTCAGACAGCGGCATCTCGCCTGGCAGGGTGTCCTACGCCTCCTCAAAGAGTGCCTCCATTTCGGACGAGAGCTACGGCTGCCTGGCCTGGAACATCCCTGCTTTGGAGCTCATGGCCCTCTATGTAGCAGCCGCAATGCACGATTATGACCACCCGGGACGCACAAACGCCTTCTTAGTAGCCACTAACGCACCGCAGGTGAGACACGTGCCTCTCTTCAATTGACCTTGGTAGCATCTCTTGTGTGGTATCGGGCTGCAAGTAATTTAGCATATGCAAATACCACACATTTGCTGCTTAATGCTTCAGAAATTCAAATATTTGGTTCATGGCTTGTCAGGCGGCAAGCTAATTTAAGACATCACTTTGCACCCTGGTAACTTAGGATGGGCATTTGCTATGATTGTTTTTTAGACCATATGATGATTTGATTAGTCCTTTGGCTTTTCCTTTTGGCAAAATGATGATAATAGTTTATATAAAAATACATGACCTAGACATCCTGTGTATGGATTGAATGTGTACAGACAAACTGCATGTATTGTTTTACACGCAAATGTCACAAAAGCTTCCTTAGTTGTATTCCTATAAATGGTATTTGTTTTATTATTGACTTTCAAATATATCAAAATGGAATATATATATATTTAAATGTATCCAGTAGATTAAATCCATGACTTAGATACAGTATTCAATATTATATACAGTACACAATATACTACACAATTTAGTAGTCCTTAAATAGATCACGTACATTTCCTCTTGCTGTCCTACGTCCCTCTCACACGTGCTACGTCTATCCCAAAAGTATGTTCCGGAATGTCCCACATATGGGGGTCATGTGTGAACGGGGGATCGAAGTCCAGGGAAATCTGTACCGCAAACTTCCCACCTCAAGACCTACTGACATTTCTGGAACCCCGGCCGGTCTGGCTGCTTTTCGACAAATCTCTCTTCTTTTTCGGATGATTCGATCGATTCGACATCAATACAATAAAACAAGCTCAGTTTTTCACGAGTAGCTGGAAACTGGACAGATTCAGAAGTGAGGGCAACTCTAAGAGGCTGTGGTACACTACCGCCACCTGCTGGACGGTCCCTGGTATTCGTCGTCCATTCCAGACATTGTCATGCCATGTGTGAAAGGGGCTCATGACGGAAATGTGTGTGCGTGTGTGAATAGTGAAAACCACGAGTGGAGCCTGAAAGGTTATCCCAGTAATGCCCTGGGCGCTATGTGTGAAAGAGGCTCTAGGTAAATAGACATTCCATTTTCATGTTGACTCAGATGGAATAGGTATCCTACTGCCGTGTTAATCTTTAACTTTTTGCTTTTCCCCCCCCATCATCATTTCACTGTCAGCCCAAGTCAGCACTTTAAACAACATACAATTGTGAAACATAAAACCTTTTCCCGTGGCATTACAACTCTTGAATTTAATCTACAGCTGGTATAGTGTGATAGCAGCATAACAGATGTCCAACATGATTCGTCATTCATATTCAACCTCTTGATGGTGAAACGGCTTTCTTAATGATTATTATTAACCTTTTGTACACAAAACATACACAATTGATCAAACAATAAGATGAATCTAACAATACCAAACAATAACATCTACACCTTCAGGTGTACATCTTTACATCCATCCAGTTATGTGGCTCCAGTCAGACAAATATCTGAAATCTTAAAATCTTATATCTGGAGGATTTTTTATTGGTCACATACTTGTACACACACACACAGGAAAATGTGTTTATCTGCATATAACCCATCCTAGTATGAGGAGCAGTGGGCAGCTATTGTATATGCAGCGCCCAGGGAGCAGTGTAGGGGGTCGGTGCCTTGCTCAAGGGCACCTCGGCAGTGCCCAGGAGGCGAACTGGCTTTTCAATGTACCAGTTCTCACTCCGTACTTGGTAGCCAGCTACTTCGGGAACTTGAACCAGCGACCCTCCGGTTCCAAAGCCAAGTCCCAACAGACTAAAGCTACTGCCAGAAGGCTAGTGGCTCCCAGCTTGTGTCTGACTCATATCACCGCCCACTGACCCCTAACTAGCCAGTAGCTGAGGGGCTGCATCCAAGCAGGTGTGTGTGTGTGTGTGTGTGTGTGTGTGTGTGTGTGTGTGTGTGGGGGGGGGGGTTTCAGACATGTTTTTGAGGCATTTTATTGCATTTAATATACTGTACATGTCCTCAAATGTATTTTTTTTATTATTTCTACTACGAGAAGTAAAATAAAACATGATTATGATTGACTAAATGATTGACTAAATGCATCTGACAATGTTTAAGATACATACACTATATACATGCCGTACGTATACAGTATATATATATATTAGTATACGGTATGTGTGTGTATGTATATATATATATATCTATATATAGTATATCTTAAACTTTGTCAGATGCATTTTGTCAATCATAAGTCATAAACTAAGTTGAAAAAGGAAATTGTTATCTGTGAGCCATGTCCAATTATTACATATATATATATATATATATATTTATATACGGTATGTGTGTGTGTATATATATATATATATGTTTATATACGGTATGTGTGTGGATGTACATATATATATATATAAAGTATATCTTAAACATTGATCATAAGTCATAAACTAAGTCGTAAAAGGAAATTGTTATCCGTGAACCACGTCCAATTATTGAAAAAAAAAAATATATATATATATATATAGTTTAAAAAAAATAATTGTATGTGTTAGTTTTTCTGTGGCATGTGGTGACATAATGCGCCTTATCAGTGCCAGACCAGCACACCTCCTGCCTGCCGACCGCAGCTGTGTGAGTTAAGTGTAAAGGTCAAAGAGGTCAGCGTTATGCGCCTGTTCAAACAATCCATTTACGCAAGGGGCCGCCCGGGTTACCACTGATAGTGTCTGTGTTGGGCTTAAGTCCCAGGAAACGGGGTTGAACTAAAGGAGAGTGAAACCCTGAACTTATCGATTATCAATAGTGTCGACAGCCAGCATGTCTGGGGGGGAAAAGAAAGAAAAAAAAAAAAGACCTCTTTCGAATCTATTGTACAGTATGGTATATCCCTGTAACATCCTCGAATCGTCTTGTGTGTACGACGTGTTCATCCACATGCTCCCTGGTATCCCATTATAGGCTATTTACCGTCACTACCACTTAGGCTATTTAGTCGTATTTGTTTTTGGCGATGGTGGTGTGTGATGCTGTGACATACAAAATCGGGAAAAGGCAGCTCAAAGGTCGTCATAGAGATGAATATATAGATCTAGATACATATATATATAGAGATATAGATATATAGATCTATATATAGAGATATATAGAGATATAAATATATATCTATATCTATATATATCTCAAAAAATAAAAGAGATAGATGATGACGTGTCCTCTTTCCTTCCACCTCCCCCTCTCCTCTCCTTCCCCTCCCTCCCTCCCTCCCCCCCCCCCACCCCCATTCCGACAGGCCGTGCTGTACAACGACCGCTCGGTGCTGGAGAACCACCACGCTGCTTCGGCCTGGAGCCTCTATCTGTCCCAGCCCCAGTTCAACTTCCTGCTCAACTTGGACCACGTGGAGTTCAAGCGCTTCCGTTTCCTGGTGATCGAGGCCATCCTCGCCACGGACCTCAAGAAGCACTTTGACTTCCTGGCCGAGTTCAATGCCAAGGTGTGAGCTCAGCCCAGTGAGGAATTGTGGTCTGTGGGGATTTCTGATCTTTTTTTTGGGTGTTTTATGTAAATACTGTGATTTATGTAAACGGTAAATGGACCGCATTCATATGGTGCTTTATCCAAAGCGCTTTACTAAGTCATGCCTCACATTCACCCATTCATGCACACATTCATCCACTGACGGCAGTGTCAACCATGCAAGGAGAAAGCCAGACAGTTTTGCTAGAAGGAGCCGGGGATCGAACCAGCAACCTTCTGGTTCTCAGACGACCGCTCTACCTCCGGAGCTACTGTTTTACATTCGATTTTCTTCACCTTAACTTAATAAGTTTCTAAGTTTTGTACGTTCGATGAATGTTGAAGAAGGTCTGGCTGATACTTATGACACACATATGACTTATGACACCCTATCCTTCTGTGTTTTTATTACTGACTTGCTTACTCACCAAAAGAATCCCCTTAAGCGCTGTAGCTGCACAGCTGTAAACAGCCTCTTTCCATTCAAAACAGGTGAACGACGTCAACAGTCCGGGAATCGACTGGACCAATGAGAACGACCGCTTGCTGGTGTGCCAGGTCTGCATTAAGCTTGCAGACATCAACGGTCCGGCCAAAACCCGGGACTTGCACCTCAAGTGGACGGAAGGCATTGTCAATGAGTTCTATGAGCAGGTAAGGCCATTGAATGCACCTGTAGAAAATACACTAGTCACGTAATACTGGACATGAGTACTTTGGCAGACCCCCCCCCCCCCTGTCACCGAGCCAAATAGTTCAACTTGACCCGTCTGTGACCTGTGTCCTTTCAGCCATATGTCTGACTGACGATAACGATGATAACGGGTTTACTCTAGTTAATTTTAGCTACACTTTCTACTTTACTGCAGCAATAACAAACAAGCTGTATCTGCCATGGTCCGATACAGCTCACGACACTTCCTGTGAAATGATCGGTGTGGTCTGAAACGTACTGTGCTACTAATCTGCCTTGTTGACTCTTAAAATGAGAATTGTATTGCTTCGTGTGTCGCAGAATCACTTCATCACACACACACACACACACACACACACACACACACACACACACACACACACACACACACACACACACACACACACACACACAGCACATCAACACTGATATCATCATCATCATTATCATCTTCATCATCTTCATTATCATCAATGACGTCATGTTATTCCATATAATATTCTATATTTGGGTTATGTACCTGTATATATGTACGGTATGTATATAATATTCTATATATTCCATAAATACCATCTCACATTCTAGATATTCTAGATCTTATTTTCGATTATATATACACCATATATATTGTTCTGTACGCGCCACATATTATTCTATATATACCTATATTATTCTAGATGTTCTATATAGACCATATACTTTTTGTAAGAAATGTATACTGCGCGAGGGAATGGGGAGTAAGCATTCAATTGTACTTCTTGCAAATGGCAATTAAAACATCTTGAATCTTGAATTGACTATTGTATACAGTATATACATGACATACTGTATATTACAGCATGTATGATTCCATGCCTTCTGTACCGTGTAGTTCCTCCATATGTTCACACGACCTCTTTCTTTGAGTCTCTCCTCAAATTGTGAATTGAAAACGGTTGTGAGATGGCGATGCAAAGCAGCAAAGAGATATGTTTTTCTCTTAGTCTAAACAGGCAGGAACCGGTTGTACGAGAGTAGATGTAGATAACCATTGTCGAAACCAATCTAGATTGACAGGAGATGGGTTGTCGTCACAGCGAAGCGTTGTCAAGTCATGCGCTTAGCTCTGACGTCAGCGGACACCTCAACCGATATTAATCATTAAGTGGCGTCGTACACAAATGTATCTCTAAATGCAAATCTAAATCCAAATCTGAAGGATTGAATCCTCTTTTCATTCTTGTACACACACAGTGAAATGTGTTTCTCTGCATTTGACCCATCCTAGTATAGAGAGCATTGGGCAGTGGGCATTGTATATACAGCTGGCCGGGGAGCAGTGTAGGGGTCTGGTGCCTTGCTCCAGGGCACCTCGGCAGTTCCTACCAGTTCCCACTCTGTACTGCGGTTTCCAAGCCAAGTCCCAACAGACTTTGAACTTTGTCCAAAGCCATGTAAAACTGGTACACCACGGTCACCACGTCTCCGTCCGTTTTCGGAGAGATCGTGAAAACCATGGATGTGGTACAGATGTGAAACCTGTATGTGTGCGGAAAACTCATCAAGTGGGGATCTGTGGTAAACAAAGTGTAGAATGGAGATATTTCTGTCACGTGAACAGTTAGCATTGTAAGCCTGTGTTGATGTGTCCTCTCTTCAGGGGGACGAGGAGGCCAGCCTGGGGTTACCCGTCAGCCCCTTCATGGACCGCGCTTCGCCCCAGCTGGCCAAGCTGCAGGAGTCGTTCATCACTCACATCGTCGGGCCGCTGTGCAACTCCTACGACGCGGCCGGCCTCCTGCCGGGCTACTGGATCAGCAGAGAGGAGGGGTCAGAGGACGAGGACGAGGACGGCCCGGTGGACACGGACACCGACGAAGAGGAGCTCGACGAGGATGAGTCGCCAAGTAAGAACCATTAACTGTATCGGTCGACGCTGCCACAAACCATTTAAAATGGCTACTTTGAGCTCCTCTGAGGACATAGGACACAGGAGGGTGATGAGGAAACCTGTTCTTTGTAGAGTTATGTAGTTGGTAGGTGAACAGAGCAGATGGTCCATGCTAGCGCTCCTCCTGAGTGTGTGATTAACAAGGACCCACATGTGTGCAGCCTCACCCAGCCCCAGACTCTAATCAGTCTGACTGGGGCCAGGTGAGGCTGCTTCAACCAGACTCTAATCAGTCTGACTGGGGCCAGGTGAGGCTGCTTCAACCAGACTAATCAGTCTGACTGGGGCCAGGTGAGGCTGCTTCAACCAGACTCTATTCAGTATGAACGTGGCCAGGTGAGGCTGCTTCAACCAGACTCTAATCAGTCTGACTGGGGCCAGGTGAGGCTGCTTCAACCAGACTCTAATCAGTCTGACTGGGGCCAGGTGAGGCTGCTTCAACCAGACTCTAATCAGTCTGACTGGGGCCAGGTGAGGCTGCTTCAACCAGACTCTAATCAGTCTGACTGGGGCCAGGTGAGGCTGCTTCAACCAGACTCTAATCAGTCTGACTGGGGCCAGGTGAGGCTGCTTCAACCAGACTCTAATCAGTCTGACTGGGGCCAGGTGAGGCTGCTTCAACCAGACTCTAATCAGTCTGACTGGGGCCAGGTGAGGCTGCTTCAACCAGACTCTAATCAGTCTGACTGGGGCTAGGTGAGGCTGCTTCAACCAGCCACCAACCACACACCCTCCACAGACACCATATTGGCTGTGCCCGTAATCATTCACTCATTCCCTACTCCCTGCTCCCTCTCTCGGGAGTTCAATGTAGTTGTAGTTGTAATGTAGAGTTCACTTTATAGTGAATTTTTATCGGCTAAATAAAAAAACACTTTGGGACACTTCTTGAGTCACCGTTTAATGACGTCATTGCTGTTGCATAATTAAACACGCCAGGTCTACGTCAGTGGATGACGCTCCTTGTCCGTCTGCTATTCTTTCAGCGCAATGCATGATGGGATATATGATCGGTTAGTGATCATCGGTTGGACAATACTTATTTTTGGGGATAATAATTCTCACTCTACATTCAGACAGCACTACAAATAGACCAGCTCACTGTAGTGAACTCAATGGAACAATGTAGTGAGAGAGTGATTTGGGACACAGACCATAGAAGTGCGATAGAGAAATACCACATGGCGCTTGAGGGCTGCTGAAGGTACGACTGGAGAGAGCAGGGGAGAGCTAGGAAAGAGCTGGAGAGAGCAGGGGAGAGCAGGGGAGAGCAGGAAGGAGAGAGCTGGAGAGAGCAGGGGAGAGCAGGGAGAGAGCAGGGGAGAGCTGGAGAGAGAGCAGGGGAGAGCAGGGGAGAGCAGGAGAGAGCAGGGGAGAGCTGGAGAGAGCAGGGGAGAGCTGGAGAGAGCAGAGAGAGCAGGAGAGAGCAGGGGAGAGCTGGAGAGAGCAGGGGAGAGCAGGAGAGAGCAGGGGAGAGCTGGAGAGAGCAGGGGAGAGCTGGAGAGAGCAGGGGAGAGCAGGAGAGAGCAGGGGAGAGCTGGAGAGAGCAGGGGAGAGCTGGAGAGAGCAGGGAAGAGCTGGAGAGAGCAGGTGAGAGCAGGAGAGAGCAGGTGAGAGCAGGAGAGAGAGCAGGAGAGAGCAGGCGAGAGCAGGGGAGCAGGAGAGAGCAGGGGAGAGCAGGGGCAGAGCAGGAGAGAGCAGGAGAGAGCAGGTGAGAGCAGGGGAGAGCAGGGGAGAACAAGATCTAAGAAATAGACACGTTGCCTTCACACACACACCGGCGGTGGAGCTATGATAAACACTTGTGTCTCTGATTGACACCTGTGATTGGCAACTGTGATTGACAGGCACGGTAGATTTCCCTGAACCAAACGTGTAATAATAAAAAGGAGAAGAAATGAGCCGTCTATGGTCTGAATGGTCTCGTACAGAGGCAGGCGCCCAGAACACACATTCTCAGGGAGAACTACACTCAGATTATAGCTATTCAATCTGACCTTGATATCTTTCATGTAGCTTATTTTCCTATCCAATCGAAGCGTCAATATAAATCCTGTCTGATGATGGTGATGATGTTGGTAATGAGGATGGTTATGATGATAATGATGATGTTGATGATGGTGATGATGATGGTGATGAAGGTGATGATGATGATGGTGACGGTGGTGATGTGTTGCGTTGCAGAGAGGAGGAAGGGCCGCCGCCAGCCGTTCTGCAACATCATGCAGCATCTGACGGAGAACCACAAGGTGTGGCAGAAGACCATCGAGGACGAGGAGAAGGGCAAGGACCCGGGCAAGCAGCAGCAGCAGCAGCAAGACAGCCTGCCATCCAGCCTGCCCTCATCCCCTTCTGACGACATCCAGGTCATCCAGGAGGAGGAGGAGGAGGGAGACGAGCGGCAGTAGACGGGCGGGGGGACGAAGGACACGAGGAGAGTGAGAGAGGGCAAACGGAAGAGATCCCCACAAACGCTCTCTGCCTTTTAGCCTACACAAACTCAGCCACACGTCTACGATATATCACACACACACACACACACACACATTGTTCACATACACACACGCACACACACACACACACACACACACACACACACATTGGTCACATACATACACACACACATACATTGTACACACACACACACATTGTTCACACACACACGCATTGTACATACACAAAACCATACATACACACACAGAATGCAGATACACACACACACACACACACAAACTGATTACACTCCCACGCACACAGACACACACATTATACTTTCTTACACATTACGCACACACACACACACATCCACACACACACACACACACACGTTACACACCCTTCACTGTGCTGACACGTTGATGAGTAAAACACGGCCTTACTACTGTGAGAGGACCCCCTGCTGTCATGGCGGGAGCCCCCACTCCTATGCACTTTCACCCCCCTGGAGAGCCCAGGACTCTTCAGAGAGACTGTCCAGAGAGACTGTCCAGGAGACTGTCCAGATAGACTGTTCAGAGAGACTATCCAGAGAGACTGTCCAGAGAGACTGTCCAGAGAGACTGTTCAGAGAGAGAGAGAGAGAGAGCAAGGACTCCTCCAGAGTGCTTAACTCCTAACCCCCTGCGGTACAAACAAAACTTAAAAGTCTCCGTATAAGGAAACAAACAAAAAAAGCAAGAACCTAAAGCTATGTGGTGGAGGGAAATCGAGGAAGGAGGAAGTGATTGACACACGCGTGTACCAAAGTGAACAGTTTGAAACATGGGAAGAGCAGCGACGGAGGGCCTCCATGTCAGGTATATTTTAGACTTCTATATCAAATGTGCCTGTCTGAACATATACCGAGGCCACATGGGGTCCTGGTTGGCTGACGTCCTGTGGGCTTGTGTAGTTCTCTCCCCTCGCTGGTGACACGAAAACACTGTATCAGAGTCAGTCACAAAGACAATATGAATTGTTGACTGACCATTAGCATTATAGCTGCATCGTTTTGGGATGCTTTAACTCATGTGTACCACCTGCCTTTTATGTTGGATTCTCTTGATTCTGTTGCCTCTTTTTTTGTTTTTTGTTTTGGTGAATGAATGTTTTGTCTTTGTGCATGCAATGAAGAACGTGTGTGTGTGCATGTGCGGGGCTGTGTGTGTGCGTGCGTGCGTGTGTGTGTGTGTGTGTGCCTATGTGGGGCTGTGCACATGTGTGTGTGTGTCTGTGTCTGTATGTGTGCATGTGTGTGTGTGCGCATGCGCGAGGCTGTGTGTGTGTGTGTGTGTGCCTGTGCAGGGCTGTGTAAGTGTGCAGGTGTGTATGTGTGTGTGTGTGTGTTTTCCTAAGTGATGAAGCGTCCTCTGGTGTTTTAACATGTTGCAGTCAGATTGCTATTTCAATGAAGGGATTCTATGTTTTTGTTTTAACTACAAGTATTTTTTAAAGGTTACTCAGGATTCACGCAAAGTTGAATAGTTATTTTGCAAATATTATTGTCACGGGTGTTGAATACACTTTTAAATCAAAGAAAAATTCAATCTGGATGAGCGACGACGTCGTTTTTAATCTTTTTACGAACAACTTGGACAACAACAGACAAATTCAAGCAATGGAGCTCCTCTGTGACCGAGGGAGCGTGTCTTGCTGACCATCGGACATCGAACTGTTTGCATCCATTTGAATGTGGCGGGAGGAACGCTTCTCTTTTGAGTGGGTCAGCCTGTAGCCGTACATCGGGGGGGATTTGCGGCAACGTTCTGTGGTGTGCAGCAAAACCGCGTCACGCTATAACCAGGCTGGTCGTTTGTGTCACCAATTTCTCTTTCCTTTCACAGAACTTCCCCCCCCCTTCATTAAATTGTTCATTTTAGTGAACCAGCACACTTATATTTAGACAAGTGCTTTCTCTCTCTCTCTCTCTCTCTCTCTCTCTCTCTCTCTCTCTCTCTCTCTCTCTCTCTCTCTCTCTCTCTCTCTCTCTCTGTCTCTCTCTCTCTCTCTCTCTCTCTCTCTCTCTCTCTCTCTCCCCTCTCTCTCCCCCTCTCTCTCTCTCTCTCTCTCTCTCTCTCTCTCTCTCTCTCTCTCTCTCTCTCTCTCTCTCTCTCTCTCTCTCCCCTCTCTCTCTCTCTCTTTCTCTCTCTCTGTCTCTCTCTCTCTCTCTCGTCTCGTCTCGTCTCTCCTATCGTCTCTTTCTTGTTCATTTCTTGGTGGTTCTTTGTATCTTTCTATCTTTTCAGACTCATGTTCTGACTGGTCCTGCCCCACCGTGACCCCGGCCAGTGCCCCCAGAGAGTGGACCACACATTCTCTTTCAGTCTGGTTTGGTTTGTAGCTGTGTTGATTGATTATTTTTATTTTTGTTAATTTTTCCTCCATGTGTGTGACTAGACGGGTGTAAAAACAAGCATTACAACCAATCCCAACAACAGAAGCTCTCTATCTTTATCCATTAAAACAATGGAATTACATTTTGTATCACTTTTTTTTTTTTTTTTTGTTGAATTGAGAAATATAAATCGGCAAGGTAATATTCTAATGACAAATAGAAAAATAGATAGCGTGCACATTTTAATACCAAACGAGTATTTAGCCTCTGCACAGAAACAGTATGTGCATATACATGAACTGTGTTTTTAGAATTGATCACCTGATTGCATCTGTTGTCTACACGCTACAAGCTGGTGTACATGTACTGTAATGACCTATTTTCCTTTCTGCTTTTGTATCTTTCTTTTTCCCCGGCTGTTCAACTCTTGGGTTTATTTGTGTTGTGTTGTGTGTATTGGTGTTTGAGCATCTCTCCCCTCTCTGTATCATAACCACTCTAGTCGTCCTTGTTGTTCCTCTGTCACCGTGAGTGTCTGCTCTGCTCTGTTCAACCGCGGTCAACTAACCACGAGGCAGGAGGAGTCACAGCTGGGGGGGGGTCACATAAGTGTGTGTGTGTGTGTATCAGCGGCTCGTGGATACGGATACACCCGGATACGCCCTCACCCCCCCCCCCCCCAAACTGCCCTGTCTCTCACCAAACTTCTGATGTTCAACGTCGTTGATTCTTTGTTGGCTCCTCCCTGTGCCACTCCGGTGTCCTCTGATTGGTTTTTGCCATAAATGCATCTTACCGATGGCGACCATCACCCTTATGTAGCATTCAAGATGTGTGCATTTTATTTAATATAACAATTCACCCATATCAGCGTTGTTGTTGTGGGGGCAGGGGTGATTTCTGTTATTTATAGCTTGTCATAAACCACCATCCAAGTACCAGTGGCTTTCTCCTTCCTTTCTTTGTGTGTGTGTGTGTGTGTGTTTGAAAGTGTGTGTGTGTGTGTGTGTCCACTTAAAATATAAACACCTTAACACCAATTATTAAAGGAGCACTAAGTAATGTTTTATCCAAATCCATTTGATATATACGATAAGATCCAATGAGATGGACTTAAAGCATACCAGACATGACACACTGGGGATAGGCAATAAACAAACATGCTCTAAATATGCTGTTATACTTATCTTCTATATCCTCCATCTATACTGAATCATGGACTTTGCCATACGAGTTATAAAGAGTGACATGACACCATAATGATAATGGGGGGGAAGAAATATATGCACTATCCAAACATACAATCTTCAGGATTGTGTCTACAGTGTTTTGCTTGGCGTATGCCCTCGGCTAAACTATGAAAAGATTGAAATGATCTAGGTGAAACTATACATTTGAGGTTTTTAGAAAATGTGTGTATAAAAAGGTTTATTTCTCATGAGTAGAAACATACAGTATATAAAATATATTTTAGCAAACATCAACTTTACATACAAATACTTTTTGAGCAGGGGGCCAGCACCATTTAGCAGTCTTCCACACATGCTTCTTGAAAATCACAAATGTTTCCGTGAAGAGAGCCTTTTTTTTCATGGAACCCAATCCCTGGTGTCGGGGGTCACAGTTAGTTCAGATAACGTCAAACATGGCATGCGTCCAGCCTGCAAATACACACCATTCACACGATTTTTCGTGGAAAGATTGCTGGTCCGCCGTTTCTCCCTACGGCTGAAACACATTTGAACAGTGTTTCCCATGGAGCTAGACCTGAGCAAGACAAGGCCATGACCCCCGACCGCAGAGGTGGATGTTCCATCAATCATTCACTAGCCCTGACCAACCTGTCACCCCAAAAGCACCACAGCCACATTTCAGTCGGCTGTTGCCGTTTTCCCCCCAACTTTTACATTTACACGTTGGTTTCCAGAATGTCAAGCCTCAAAAATGCTTGATTTGGATTCCCTCATCTCAGTTCAAAATACTAGATTGTTTTTTATCCCTGCTGTTTCACTGTTGTGTGCAAACATGCATACTGACACAGTTCAGACGCCATCACCTAATCCAATCTTAAGTGTCCAAATGGCGTGATCGCTTAATGCAAGTAAAAAAAACAACAGGAATGCAGATCACACATGGCGGAATACATCGCCATACATATTGTCTGGAAAGCACCACGACGACGGCGACTCTATGCGTCCGAACCATGAAGTTGCTTTTCTGTGCAAAACGCCGGAGTGCAGACTTTGACGGATTGACAAGCAGGGCTGTACGCCTGTCTCCCCGCGTCCGGAGAGGACAGCCGTGTCTGCTGTCTGCGGATGGCGCATATGGAGTAAGGCATGGGCTGTAGAGTCATGCCCAGTTTGGGAGTGACAGTTGGCACCGTTCCCAGAGGGAACTGGAGATGAAACCTCTGGAGCATGGTGGTGAAGAAAAGGAACATTTCCATCCTGGCCAGTTGCTCGCCCAGACATTGACGTCTTCCTAGAAAGAAAAGAGAATACACAGCAAATGTTTTAGGCCCAGGCCAGATGTCAGCTGTGCGTGCGATGCAACGGCGCTTGGCAGAAGCTACACGCTGTAGATTACCCTGCAAACAGGATATCAATTCAGGTCATGGATACGTTAAATGAAACACATGTCATTTATTCAAGGGGGATCTTCTTCTTCACAACAATGCACTATGTTGTGCACAGGATTTGTTATAGATAATGCAAGTCTTGGGTTGAGTTTTCTAAGTGATACTATTTCATGGTACATCCTTTCGAAAGAAGGGCTTTTGTTTATTTTTAAAAGCCTAAATAGTTTGATTCATTTTTTAACGCTGGCCACAGGTAAACATTCTATAACACAATCAAGAAACGAAGCATTGGAGTTTTTGAAGATTTGCGTAGAAGAGAAGAAGAGAGAGAGAGAGAGAGAGAGAGAGAGAGAGAGAGAGAGAGAGAGAGAGAGAGAGAGAGAGAGAGAGAGAGAGATGAACTACACTCACCCAGGGAGAAGGGCAAGAAGGCTTCTCGTCTCACGAAGTTGCCGTTGCTGTCCAGGAACCTCTGTGGCGAGAAGACCCCGGGGTCCTTCCAGTACTTCTCGTCAAAGTGCACCGAGTACAGGTTGGTGATCACCATGGTCCCTTTGGGGATGGTGTATCCGTTGACGTGGGCGTCCTGGGAGGTGGCACGGAAGATCCCCAGGGGAACGATGTTGCAGAAACGCAGGACCTCGTGAAGAACGGCCTCCACGTACGGCATCCTCTGCTTGTCTTCCAGCGACGGCGCCCTCCCGTTGGCCAGGACGCTGTCGATCTCCCCGTGGACCCGCTCTGTTCAAACGCAAAGACGCAAACGTCTCAGAAATGTTGCACTGCTCACAAAGTGTTCACCCTCAACCCATATGACCCACTGGTTCTACCATGGCGTCCGTTCACCTGCGCCCTCGTACACCGACACGGATGGTCTGCGTGGGTGATGAGGCGAGGGGAGGTAGGCCCCTTCGTACTGACCTTGTATGTTGGGGTAGAGAGCCAGGTACAGCATGGCCCAGCGCAGCGTGTTGGTGGTGGTCTCGGTGCCCGCGATGATGAGCTCGCCCACCGAGAAGATGAGGTTCTCCCTGGAGTACGACGTGCCGGGGTCTCCGGCGCTCTGCTCCAGCTCGTCCAGGTAGGCGTCCACGTAGTGGCGCGGTGCCTGGGCCACCCTGCCCGGGAGAAGCCCTCGATCGCCTGCTGCAGGAAGCGGTACACCTCGGCCGCGTTGCGGAACAGCTTCTGGTGCTTGCCGAAGGGCAAGTACTCTATCCAGGGGAAGGCGTTGTAGAGCAAGGCCCAGCCGCTCACGGCCAGCTCCACGTTCTCGCTGAACAGCTCGATCATGTGCTGGAAGTTGTGGTCGTCGTACGTGAAGCGCTGGCCGAAGATGATGAGGTTGGTGATGTTGGACACGGCGTTGGTCACCAGGTGCTTGGGGTTGAAGGGCTTGCCCTTGTGCTCGTCCATGGCGTCCACGAAGAACATGCACTCCTCGGAGATCTTCCTCTCGAACAGCCGCTGGCCGCTGCCGAAGTAGCGGAAGGAGTTGCAGGCGAGTTTGCGGTGTTCGATCCAGCCCCGGCCATATTTATGGTTGAGGAGGCCTTGGGAGGAGAATAGCGTTACAGTCATGTAGCAGACGCGTTTGTCCAAAGCGACATACACTAGTACACACTCGGCAAAACAATAAAAACACTTTAAAAGGATTTTAAATATGATTTAATTTAACTTTCGACACAGAAGATGATATGTTTCTCATAGAGTATTGTGCTTTATCAACCTACCTCCCATTTTGGTCATTTTCTTGAATAAAGGCAAGGAGGGCCGGTCAGCGAACACTTCACCCTGGTTGTAGAGACATTCTCTGATGCAATCGTATCCATTCAGCACTACTGTCAATATGCCTCCCAGATCCAGACTGAAGATCTGAAGAATATGTGGTAGCCTATTATTATTATGTACAGAGTAACTTGATATAGCAATAATAGAAACTTTGAATATTACATCAGATTATTAGCACATTAATAGTACACACTTGTGGGTGTACTAAAGCAGCGTGTGTGTGTGTGTGTGTGTGTGTGTGTGTGTGTGTGCGTGCGGCGGCTGTGCATGAACGTGCACGCCTGTTGAAAAATGTATTTATAGAATGTAAGCAAGCACAGTTTTCGTCGCTCACACTGTAATAAGGCTCTTCTTTACTCAATACAATACAATGAGCTGAATAGCATGGCAGAACGCAATTTATTTTAACTTAAAATGAACATTTTAATTGTCACATAAAAACCTACACTGAAGTCCTCACACACAAGGTGTCATTGCATCTGCGGTACTAAGGGGGGCGCTGTTCTGTCTGGCGCTCCTGTCTGACTGACTATAAATACGTGAATGAGTTGAACTTACAGGCTGGACTGCATTTATTTTTGGCGTGTAATGTGAATACGGTATATTTATGAATTGTGTCGAGTCATCGTAACGTCGTTATGGCAACTAGTGCGCTGGGGTAGGGAATAAGAAGTGCACTATTAAGGTGATGGAGCTTTATCTGGGTTTGTGTAACTGGAACTTTACATACAACTCATGAACTGGTAAGCAACGTAAACTGCTTGCCTTGTCTTACTTTCTAAACATCAAAGATGTTCCTCATCGCAGCGTCCAGAGAACCAGAGAATCATTTCGGGGGTTGTTATTGTGATATAATATAATATCATATAATATGTGCATGTTTATTGGTAGAATACAGGCAACATGCGTGCATGTCAGAGAAAAATGCATTACAAACAAATATTCGCTGAAAATACCAAAAACGCCTCAAAAGCGCCACAAGCGGTTAACACCATGTCCTTGCAGGCTGCAGAAACCTACACACACACACACACACACACACACACACACACACACACACACACACACACACACACACACACATACACACACACACACACACACACACACACACACACACACACACACACACACACACACACACACACACACACACACACACTAGGTGTTCCTCTGGGGATAGTAACCTTACCTGTCCATGAACTTCACTTTGTTTCTTGAGGAAGACGTGTGGCTCCGTGGCCAGGGAGAATATGTTGCCAATGACTGGGATGGGCGAGGGGCCCGGGGGGAACCCGGGGGGCCTCCTCTGCTTGACCAGCTGACGGACCAGCAGGAGGACCACAAGAAGCACAAGGAGCACCGTCAGCAGGCAGGACGCCTGTCCGCACGACGGCCCGGACCACGGCGCTCCGGAGTCCAACGGATACATGGCTACAGTACCCCCCGTGGCTCCTACCCCTATTCTCTACCTAAAGAAAAGGGGGACTGAGGCGTTGGTATCATCTTTCCACGTTCCCTCTCTCTCTCTCTCTCTCTCTCTCTCTCTCTCTCTCTCTCTCTCTCTCTCTCTCTCTCTCTCTCTCTCTCTCTCTCTCTCTCTCTCTCTCTCTCTCTCTCTCTCTCTCTCTCTCTCTCTCTCTCTCTCCGCCTCGCACTCCAAGATTTGCCAGAAAAGCCGTTTCAGGAAATCCACCATTGAACTTTGTCCATGCCCTCTCCTGGGGGGAGGGCGGGTGAGGCGATATATTTACATAGATATATGTATAGACGACGGATGTCGTACTATAGAGAGATGTACCGTAGATAGACGTAGACGTCTATTCACTGAAGTATAACTGCTTTTTACTCCAGTAGAAAGGCACCACTGCAACACATACCTCGGTCCATGCCCTTACGTCGGTGTGAACTTTATGCAATGCACGCATACATGTGCACACACGCATGCAGAATCCAGAAGAACGCATGCATACAAAATAATGCAAACAAAAAAAACAGTGAATGCATACATGCATTCACTTATTCACGTGCACGTATCCAAACACACACAGCATACATAACAACAACAACAACAACAACAACAACAACAGTTAACAAAGAAAAGGGAAGCTTTTTGGAAACTAAATCATGTCAGCAGTGAAAGTGCTGTTTCAGATCAACTTTGGCCCACTAAGCTTCTGAGCTGCTTTCTACTGAGAGGTTAGGCCACGAGGTCAAAGGTTAGGGCATGAACGGCATTCTATAGCACTCTCTAGCTTCTGTGCTTGAAAATACAACAGCTCTCATGCTGAAAACGGTTCAATGTATATGAAACACACACACGCGTGCACACACACACGCACGCACGCACGCACGCACACACACACACACACACACACACACACACATACACACACACACACACACACACACACGCATGCATACATACATTATTTATAAAATATATTATTACACAGACACGAACACAAACCTTAAACACAATGCCAATGTAACCAATATGTTTGCAATTGGTTGTAAGTAGTAACCATGTTTTGATTGGTTTATAAAAGAAGGCACTCGATTGGCCCAAAAGCACGAGCACCCACTCATTCATAAACCCATGGAGCTATATAAACAACTCTATTATGCTACTATGCAACATATTTCAAAAGGGACCATTAGTTAAATAAATACAATTTTACTATTCAAGGTAAGTATTCTTTTTGACTGTGATTCTTTTTTTTTCTACCCTTTATTACTAATTGAATGTTATTTAGTAAAACGTAGTAATTGGTTTCCTTTGGTGGACAACATTATCAGCAGAGCACAGCTTATTCTGCTAATGAAAACGACTATTAACTAATCTCTCACACAGTACTATTACTATGCTAAAGTATTGAAGGCATTTAAAGAATTCATGATGCTATTTTTATTATGTTATTGATGTTATATGATGCCATATATTGCATGAGCCTAACTGTTTAGTTTGCAGTGATTGTGGTGTTTTTATTCCAGAGGGACGATGGTTGTACCAAAGCTATCTACGGTCCTGCTTGCGTTTGCCCTGGTCAGCATTCAGAAGCCCAGCCTCCACGCTGCACCGCCCAGGTACCTCTATGGGGATACGTGTCAAACTGTAGACTCTATTCACCATACACACTTTATGCCATAATTATGTACGAAAACACATTTTTATCTTGAAACCATACATATCTGGAAACAAGTCATCTTAACTGTAGATGATAACTAGATCAGAATTGACTGCATATTATATGATATATATATATGATGATGTATATTAATATAATAATAAAATAATATTATGTCAAATATCATATTCGTTTGGAGACCCCTGCTGAAGTTGCTACCTCGACGATGGATGGATGGATGGATGGATGGATTATATCTATATACTATACAATAATTCAAATAAATGAATTAATCGTGTAATATAATTAATAATAATAATAATAAAGTCTAATAATAAATAATAAAGTCTCGTAATGGTAATTAATCGCCGTTATCTCTTCATGGATGCATGAATAGACATAACTAAGGAGACTATGGAGTCTGATCATTTGAGTTGTGTCTCTCTCCAGAGCGGCTCCAGAGACATACCGGGCGTCACTCGTCAAGCATAGCGCCCACAAGCTCCTGGATGCTATTGTCCAGGAATTCATGCACATCACCTCAGCTGAGCAAGGCAACAGGTAAGGAAACGACCACACGCATCACTCATTATTATGTTTGAAATTAAACAGTTATGTTAAGAATTAAGAAAATAAACAAATGATTTCTGTATTGATTAGTATAGGCTGGACAAGGGGAAGTTTTGTTTTCACCATGTCAATCTATTCTTGGAAGGTTGGATTGTTTATCTTAACTATTGTTCAATAACTGCCTAAAATGTAATGTATATATATTTCTGTATGTATACTAAATTCATGTAATGGGGGGATAAATATGCATTCAGATATAGTGAATTAATTATACAGTTAATTTCTTGGGCAGCAGTAGCTCGGTCTGTTGGGACTTGGCTTGGGAACCGGAAGGTCGCCGGTTCAAGTCCCTGAACACATATTGGTGCAAGGCACCAGTCTCTTCACTGCCCGCTGGTCACTGTATATATACAATACCTCCTAATACTGGGATGCTGAGAAGTGCAGAGAAACACATTTCTGTGTGTGTGTGTGTGTGTGTGTGTCCAATAAAGAGAATTAAGTTTTAGATTTTTTTATATGCAGAATGAGTGTTTATTGAGAAATATATATATTTTAAACAAATACCTTACTAAAATCTATTGTTGATATGAAGTAGGTACATACAGTACATGTTCTGGTCTCATCACATGCCGTACACCATGCCGTACACACAGCTCCCAGTATGTGACTAACACTTCCCTTCTGACGCTGTCAGTGAACGCCATTCATCAGATGAATCAAGCCAGTCCACGGGAATCTTTTGAGTTGGCAGACACGTAACAAATAAAATGTCTTTGAATTGCTGTTAGAAGAGCCATAGTAGAGTTAACACACATAAAGCCAGAGGATTTTAAGAAAATTAACAACTGTTATGCAATTTATATATTCCATGTCCTGAGCTGAGGTCTTACTCTCTAACAATTAATTAATTTATAATGGCCCTATCCAACAGAAGTCAGAAGTCATTTTTCAAGCGTCATCTGTATAAAGTCAGACATTGAGGCAGGACATAGCTTTTGCTCAAAGGGGGGGTTTAGCTAGCTGTAAATGGACAAAATACTGCGTAACACAGCCGTATACCATAAGTCAGGACAAATACATTTTGGACACAAATATTTTAAATAAATTGGACATAAGAGAGCAAATTGTTTGTTTTTACAGGAACTTTTTGGAAAGCATGCCCAATTTTCCTTTTATATACTGTATGATAATTGTCATGACATATCATATGACAACTTAACTCACAATATTTTTTTTAACTAACATTTTAAAAGATTCAATACCTTTTTTTTTAAATATAGTAAATTGTCCTTCTCTACAGCAGTGTGACGGCAGAGAAACGGGCGTGCAACTCGGCCACCTGTGTGACCCAGCGGCTGGCCCACTACCTGAGCCGCTCGGGGGGAACCGGCAACAGACATTTCGTCCCCACCAACGTGGGAGCCCAGGCGTTCGGCAGACGGAAACGACACAGCCCCTGGTGAACGCTAGAGGGAGAGCGAGTGCCATACATGGTATACAACATACAACATACAACATACAAGATTTGTATTACTCAAATCTTATATATGTATTACTCAAATGTATTACTCCCCATTCCCTCCCACAGTATGAATTACTAAAACACAATATTGTAAATCATACTATACACAATAAGAAAGAACATAAAAGTGACTGAAGGATGATTTGTACATGTCGTTCATATGTGTACACGTGTGGAATGCCATACTGTATGCTTAAATTCAAGATATGTAACATACCGTGAAAACAATGTTTTTGTGTAGTTCAGGTTTTATGAAAAATCTTTAAAAAACGTTTGTTCTAAAAAAACCTTTAGAACAAGCATATGCTGATGCATTCATTACGTCATGGTTACGTCATTTATTCTTCACACAATTTATACAAATTGTCTCTACTAAGTTTGACGTTTTGTCCTATTGTTTCCCTCTTCTTTGCAGTGCAGCATGGGAACTTAAAGAGCAACAAGGTGTCACTATATATCTCAATATAAAACTCATGGGCATAGCTTTACCATACACTATACACCTACCTTGTAACTGATAATAACACAGAAAGTGTACAAGAACAGTCCGTCATGACTAGAACCAAATGAATGTATTGAGACCGGTTGTGTATATTTTTCACTCAACAAAAGGGAAGCATGAGTGTTTATGGAAAAATATGTTTAACAATAGGCCAATTGAAAGTATTGTGTATAGAAAGAAGTTGTACAATTTTAAGAAAGAATGTTATCTACTATATCTATCTGACTATAAAATGACCGGACAAGGTCACTTTACAGACGAGTAAAAAAAAGACAAACATATTCAAAATAAATGTTCTGAAACACTCGGTCTGGTCTTTGTTTCAACGTCACAACACTACAATTCAACCGGAAAACATTATATGTATAAGTGTGATTACTATTCTGTTTTAATTTCATTTTCATTTAAAAACCGATATGTTGTTCGTCAAACACGTGTATGTATTTATAGAAACTATCTTCATGTTTCTCATCGATTGAAGATGGTCCGGTCGATGAGGACTCTCTGGTGCTGGTGTGGATGTACTCGGTGTGCTCACTGGTCTGTGTCAGAACAAACAGTGTTCACCTTTACGTCCCATCCCAGGAGATTCACCCCGACTGTTTGTTAGCTGTCCTAATAGCACCCCTGGGTGGGTTTTTTTCTTTCTTAAAGCTGACCAAATCTCTCAGGCCATGTGTGTGTAACAGACCATTAACGTTATGCATGCCAGTCCTTCTTAATTAGTGCTCTTGGTTTTGCTTACTTCTCTCCTATCCACTCGTCAAAAGTGTCTTGACAAGCCAGTGTACCAACAAACACACAATGCACTTTGGTACCCTGGCACCCTGGCCCCAAGATTGTGATATCGCCATGCCTGTCTTTGTTTTGACAGTCATATCTAAATGATGTGAGCTTTTCCAGATTTGTTCTTTTCATCCATGTCTCCATCCATCCATCCAACATTGCGTGTCCACACTTTTGCAGACATTTCCCAGTTAACTTAAACGTGGGGTATGTAAGTTGACCATCATTTGGTAAACCCCCATTACACAATGTTTTAGCAGTTCCTTGATCCTTAGCTATCTTATTACGTGACTATTACCACAATTAGTTTAAAATATAATTTGTGTTAATGACATTTCATCTTAAATCTGGAGGATTGAATCCTCTTTATTGGTATGTTATGTTTCTCTGCATTTAACCCATCCTAGTATTAGGAGCAGTGGGCAGCTATTGTATATACAGGGGAGCAGTGTAGGGGTCTGGTGCCTTGCTCAAGGGCACCTCGGCAGTGCCCAGGTGTTTTCTACCTACATTAATAGGTAGATGCAGTGCCAATGCTATGTATGGAGCCTTAAACACTTTCCCATAACATGTACTAATTGATATCCCTGTGGATGAACCACACCTAATGTTGGTGGTGTTTTTGGTTAGTAATTGCTGTAATTGTGTCCATTCTGATGAACAAACAGACAGGAAAAAAAGGCAATATCCATAATATAATTCTGCTTGGTTATCCTCGGGCATGTGTATGTATGCACACTCCGTGTCTCGGGTGATTACAGTGTCTTGGGTTGCAGTTAACCATGTGGCAAAGCCCAAACAGAGCTAATAAGAGGACCAGAGAGGCTGTTCCAGGCTGCCTCAGAGGAGCTGTCTGAGATCCTCCAGAGGCGACCTGTCACCAAGAACAACAATCTCCTGCTCAATTAGCAATGCCTCAGTTTCCTCAACTTTATCCTAAAATATTGATTCATAGAGTTGTCAAAGATGCCTAAGTAGCCTAGTCTCTCTGAAAGGTCAATTGAGAAAAACATCTTTGGATTGGCCTCTGTTAGTACATTTGCCAAATTTTACACACATTTTAGATAAAACTCGACTTCTATCTTCTACCCTACCAACAGCATGTGTGACCTTTAGATAGATAGATTACGGCCCCTTTAAGGAAGAAAACCAGGAAATTAGGGAGGTTTTAGCAAAAGGTGGTTCATGTTTGGGGAAGTGTTGGACTTGTTGGACTTTTGAGTGTTGTTTGTATATGAGCTTCTTGGTTAAAGTAATTCAATTAAGTTGAATTACCCTAATTGTGCATTTGATTGTGCAAACAGTTGACATTGATGAAGTGACACTTCGCCTGGACAATTGTTATATATATATATATATATACATATATATATATTCCCTGCCTTTAGGCCAATATTGTACGTGTATAACGCACCTTTTCGAGTTTTCTTAGATCTTTAAAGTGAGAGGAGTAAAGGCCTCTTGAGGCCGCCCCGCTGTGTGCTGTGTTCCCGCCTGAGCCCTGGCCGTTGCAGCAGGAGACTATTTGTTGGAGCCAAAATGCCTTTCTGTTTATTTATTGTTTTATTTTAACTCACGTGCAGAGGTGTGGCATTGTCAGTCACCATGGCAACCACCACATGGTTGGTTACCATAAATGGGTAACCAACCCCGGTTACCCATTTATACTGATCAGTGGCTGACAAGCCCCAGGTGTGCAAGGGGAATAGCCAAACAGTTTTTGACCGTGTCGTGTTGATGTGCTGTAAATAGGTCGGCGTTCAGTGCTATATGTTTGGTTGATAATGGTCAATAAATGGATTGGCATATCCGAAATTATACAAGCACTCTGGACATTGAATTCTTCAAGCACGCGTCTAACTCAACTCAACCCACTTGCCCCTCTCTACACTATTTAAAGTATGTTCTAATGCCCCTGCCAGCAACAACAAAAAAGTCCACATAAACACGACTTTTAGTACCTTAAGTACCACCAGAAAACACTAGAGACAGACATGACGATCGTGTGTTCAGCTGTCAGTCTCACCTCAATGCAAGCCCCGCCCCTAATACACGTGTTTTAGGATTGTGTCTTCATCACTGAGATACACCTCTCCACGTTAACCAGCAAGGGTCTTCAAGCCGTAGCCGAATTAAAAGGTACCCAAACGAAACAGACATTTTAACATTTGGCAGTGAATGGTGTCCAGGTTGTAGAAAGAAAAGAAAAAGAGGGAAAATAAGAGATTTTTGACGAAATAAGTCCAGTGTTAGCATCGCGGTTAGCGTTAGCATCGCGACTACCGATCTTTTAATCAGTGGATGCCCCCTCAATCAATGACATTAAGCATGCATGACGAAAAGCAGTTTGTAATATACAACACATCAGACGTTTAAAGAGTTTAAACAGTGGATGTTTTTTGTCAGCTACACTGCCAAACCCAGCATATTGAATAGTATTTTAGTAATCAAAGCATGGAAAATAGCCAATGGCAAGGATATTTGAACAAGACGCCGACCGACTAATCGGTCAAACTGCGCCACCCAGTGGACACACGAGGGTAGCGCCAGACCTGGTCCAGTTGGACGTGGTTATTTTCATCATCACACATGTTGATCCGTTACTGCACATTGGCAGTAGATCAAGTTCAATAGTGATTGAACTTCAAAAGCAGGCCTAACGGATAACGACGATATAATTAACACAATCATAAATTGAATGTAAAATTCTAATAATGTATTTATTGATTTGCCCTATGTATAACACATGACTCTAATTTTCAATATGATTCCCGTGGGTGGGGATGGAGGCTGCCTGTCTTGTAATAAGCCTTCTTCATTCTACACTTTTGAAATGAAATATAACGGCTTGACTTCATTTAGTGAGTAGAGTATAAAGAATGAACTCTTTCCTAAGTGCTCTGCTACGGTAACCTGTGTCTTGTCTTCACAGTTGGTCCACAGTGGCTAATGGAAACCATTCCTACATTGGCGGGCTGTCCCACTCTGGACCAGGAGGCTGAGATGAGGGAAACTTTATTTCCATGGCAACCCCAGGCATCCTCCTCAGTGTTCTCCATTGTGAGTCATTTAGATTTGATCCTATTTTACCTTTTGATCTTGTAAGATCATTGTGGTTTCATGTGGTATTATATCGTAGTCAGTGTTGTAAAAATGTGTGTTATGTAACCATGATTCATGTGTTAGTGGACTGGCATACGCCTACATAAGGGATGTGTCCAGATGAATTTAGTAGTGGTGGCCCAGGAGTGACCCAGAACTGTAGTTATGGAGAGATTACATCACAAAATGAACTTGACAAATGACAATCCACAATGTCACAAATGCTTTGTCCGATAATCAGTAATCCTAAACTAAAATGTGTAACATGAACCATCAATCAATCAATCAATCAAAACACACCGATTTTCAGTTCGATTTTGGGCGTTTCTCTTTCTTCGCTTCGTAAACGCATCATTTGCGACCAAAAGCTCGGCCAGCAGTAATAAACTAACCACTGTTGAAATACACCTATTTAAAGGTGCAGCAAAGTCAAAATCTTTATTTATTACTTTTTATATGATGAGTGTTTATTCATTATATAAACATTATTATATATATGATGAGTGTTTTATATGATCTTCAACACAGTAATCTATACCATTTGGTTACTGTTACTAAAATAAGACCAAATAATAAAATAAAATGTGTGACACATAGTAAGTATACCGCCACGGTCTGACATGTCATATAACCATTGTGTTCAGACACAATGACGGTACTAGCTTGTACTAGCTTTAGCAAGTAGTATCAAAGTTAGCGTGGGTCGTAACCATGGGGATAACACTCCCCCCCCCCCCCCCCACACCCTTCCCCGAACTCTCATCGTGTTTGAATTTGAACAGAAATAGGGGGTTCACTTCCACTTTAAATTCCACTTCAGAAAGCTTCATCTACTGGCGCCAATGAGTTTTGTTCATTACAATATCTCCATAAGGGAACCTGAAACAAGGCGTAACCCCGCCTCCTTGCAGTGGTTGGTTTCCTGCCCAGGCGCTGTGCCGTTTTCCTTCCACAAGTTCATAGTAGGAGGACTGCTGGAACCGAGATCTTTGATTGACAAGTTCAAATCCTAACTGCAAGATTTCTGGGTTTGCGGGGGCCAGCCCGTCCAGCGACCCCCCCCTGCTCTAAACCTACATTTACATTCAACTTCAGTGTTGTGATACCAACGTGTGGTACAACTACAACCCCCATTCCTTTCAGCCTATGAACAAGGCCTTTTGCTTGAGTCCTTGAGGCTACTGATCATTTGACTGACTACTGATGATTGTTTTGTTAATTGACATTTGTCAGTTCATAACAAAAATAATTCACCAATCAACCAATTGCTTAGTTTATTTTATATTCTGGCAAATTTCTCTTTCTGGGGAATGAGTTTCTCTGCGCCTCCCTTGAACCCCTCTGGCGCCCCCCAGTGGAGGAGCGCCTCACACTTTGAAAACCCCTCCCTTATAGGATTGTTTACCACAAAATTCCTCAAGGAATATATCGATTTAAAAGACATATACCGGGTACAAATGTGTGTATATTTAAGACCTCTACAGTCTACATACAAGTTGGTGAAACATTTAATGCAGACACAATGAACACAAGTGTACCAATGTGTCCATAATGTTTAGACCTCATCTGATATGGTCTCCATTCTGGGTCATAATGTGATGTTATGATCACACTCCTCAGCTCAGAAGGCCTCATTCTGCCTTCAATAACACATTCATAATCATAATGAAACCGGCAGCCAAGTCTGCTGGATTTAATATAAGTTCAGGGTCTAATTTTCCTTCCTGAATGTCGTATTGAAACCTTTATTTTATATATGATTATATTATTTTATATCTATTATTTTATATATATATAATTTGTATTATATATATATATATATATTATATATATTTTCCGATCTGGCTGTTTTCTCAGAATAAAGTTTTCCAAGGCCTCAATATTCAAATTGATAAGTTATAAGTTATAATGCAGAAACTATTACATATATTATTTTTTACAATATATCAGTTATAGTCAATCTGTCTTAAATGGTTGTGTGTAATAATCAAACATTGCTATAATTAATACTTTGTATGTCCTTACGTCATAATAATACGTCAATATGTCATAATAATAACAATAATCATATCCTTAAGACTGGCTGTCAATTAGATGAATGAAATACAAAGGTTGAAATGACGTGTGTATCTTTAACAAACAAGAAAATAACAACTGAAAAGGGGTCGCATTCCTGGCCAATGGGACTGGAGATTTGATGTAATATCATTTATTTTCCCCAAGATGGCAGCAAAGAGCCATCCATCCTTCTACTGGTCACTTACACGCTGCTTTTAATCATTTTTACAGCTTTTGATGAAGATGGACAGTAGGCCTAATATTACAAAATAAATATTGTATGTATTGATTTTATATTATGTGCCCGTTCTAAAGTCAAATGACAACATATTGGTTATAATAATAAATATATTGCATACTAACAAGATGACATTTTTGACTATTCAATTCAGAGCTTAATGTAGGCCTAAAATGAAAAAAATAAAATAAAAGCTGTAGTGAACCCAACGCTTTTTTTAAAGCCTTGATATTATTGTGTGATTTATCTTCTAGCTTCTATCAATTAAATGTTAGTAACACTATTATTATTTTAGCAAGCTTGTTAGCCGAAAATCAACTCAATTCAGGATACACGGCGCTTATATTCCCCCTCATTTGCATATTGAGCGCTGGAGCATTTTCTCGCTATGGTATAAAATGTTTAATTATTCATCTCCCCATCAGCAACATACCAATCTGGGGTTTTTTTCACCACTGCAATGCAATAAACATACTCTTTGACAGGCTTTCCTGCCAGCCCCGAGAAAACAATTAGACCATGGCCTATACACCGTCTCCCCGTCCACGGGGCGGTGGAGCACATCACTCTATAGCACACCTGTCCAGTCTGATCACTCTCGTCACCCCCCCCCATCACGCGTCACTCTCTGTTTTAATACCCCTCCACGCCAACACTTCACTCACCACTGGGCTTTGATTTACTGGGTGATTTATACATTTCTAAAGACATCATTAAACAAACTACCGAAAGGCCTATGTTGTGGCTCGTCAAAGATTTAGCTTCTCCCTCCCTACCACACCCCCCACCCCCCCCCCTACATACACACACACACACACACTTTCAAACACACACACACACACACACACACACACACACACACACACACACACACACACACACACACTGTTACACACACACACACACACACACACACTGTTACACACACACACACACACACACACACACACACACACACACACACACACACACACACACACACACACACACACACACACACTCTTTCACACACATTCACACACACACTCTTTCACACACACACACACACACACACACACACACACACACACACACACACACACACACGCGCTTCCTTTTGTAG
>CM051005.1:33439789-33494789 GCA_027704905.1 Muraenolepis orangiensis
ATTATGCGGCTAAAGAGAGATACGGCTTGGCACGCATATCAGTATTCAGTGGACATAACAAGGTCTTTGATGTGGTCCGGTGTTCTCTTCTCTCCTCACCAGCAACATCAACATTTAACGAGACCTGATGTCTGCCTTTTTATGAACGGTTAATATTTGAAATGATGATTAAAAATAAAAAATAAAATCTATATATATATATACCTATACCAGCAGGTCATGGGCAGCGTGGAGGTTCTGGTCACCCCACCTGTGTGTTCCGGAAGGTCTCTCGCTTATGTCATTGGGATGTGTTCATTAAAACCTCCCCCCCTAGATACTCTGCAACAACCAAGATAGGTTACCCAAACCTCCCCCCCCCCCACACACACACACACACACACACACACACACACACGCCACACTTGCAATCAAACCTTAGATTTGTTGATTCATTTAATATCATTCATCCTTCATTTGTGTGTCTAAAAAAATTCTTTAAGATTCATATCCTAATTTTTGTAATTAAAGTATCGATACATACATATATTGGAATTAAATATTCATTTGAAGAACCTTTTTTTTTCTCTTTCATTTTCAAAGCCCTTCTCAAAGAGGAGAGAGAGAGAGAGAGAGAGAGAGAGAGAGAGAGAGAGAGAGAGAGAGAGAGAGAGAGAGAGAGAGAGAGAGAGAGAGAGAGAGAGAGAGAGAGAGAGAGAGAGAGAGAGAGAGAGAGAGAGAGAGAGAGAGAGAGAGAGAGAGAGAGAGGAGAAAGGGAAAGAGAGATGGAGAGAGGGGAAGACATAGTGAGGGAGGGAGGGAAGGGGAGAGAGAGAGAGAGAGAGAGAGAGAGAGAGAGAGAGAGAGAGAGAGAGAGAGAGAGAGAGAGAGAGAGAGAGAGAGAGAGAGGAGAAAGGGAAAGAGAGATGGAGAGAGGGGAAGACATAGTGAGGGAGGGAGGGAAGGGGAGAGAGAGAGAGAGAGAGAGAGAGAGAGAGAGAGAGAGAGAGGGGAGAAAGGGAAAGAGAGATGGAGAGAGGGGAAGACATAGCAAGGGAGGGAGGGAAGGGGGGAGAGAGAGAGAGAGAGAGGGCGAGAGAGGGCGAGAGAGAGAGAGAGAGAGAGGGAGAGAGAGAGAGAGAGAGGGCGAGAGAGAGAGAGAGAGAGAGAGAGAGGGAGAGAGAATGCGAGCCGAGCGGGCGAGTCCCAGCGAGATGTGACTCTGCAGGTGTTTAACCGGTGTAATTGGTCACAGGGGGAATGGAGACAAGAGCCGGAGCACAGTCCTTGATTTGATCCCTTGGTTATTGATCCCTCCGTCGGCTTCTAACAGAAATAATTGCCCCGTGTAATGTATTATTCAATTACAAGACACTGCTCTCTCAAGTTAGGGTTTTGATGGTCCCTTTTTTGAATCGCCGAGACCTATAGATAATTCAACAGCGCCCGCCTATTAAGGGCAGTGTGGGTATGATGAGGCCTGGCGTTAATCCTGTCCATTTATTAGCCGCGTTGACATTCAGCGACTCACCGCGCTCCAGAGGCACCAACTGCCTGCCTCGTCTGCAGCCTGGATGGTGGTGTCAGGAATCACCCTGTGATTCTGACCCCCCACCCCACCCCCCTCACACACACGCACGCACGCACGCACGCACGCACGCACGCACGCACGCACCACGCACGCACGCACGCACGCACGCACGCACGCACGCACGCACGCACGCACGCACGCACGCACGCACGCACGCACGCACGCACGCACCACCACCATTATTGTATATGTCTATCCGATTATTTTCAAACTTTTTGAATATTTTAAAAACAAAAACATATTAAAACGTTTTTTTTTTACGTGTAATTCTGAGCTGCTGAAATATGCAAGCTAGTCACTGGAATCGTAAACATGGAGAGAGAGAAAAACACTGTTTGGTTATACGATTTGTATCCTCGTTATTTTACTGACACTGATAATAAGTGATATTTATTTGAAAGATGCGGTTTTTTTGGTTGACATGGAGATGCTGACAGAATAATCAATGGTCAGGAGGATAGAGGATAGAACCCAACCCAAAGCTGAGAATTAAATCAATGAACAACATTGAGAAGAGGATGATATGTTGTCTGTTTGTTAAGCAGTGTTTCCTGGTTATGGATAGGGGGGGGGGGGCCCTGTTGTTACGGTGGTCAGAACCCCACCTGGATTCAATCGGTTCTTGTTTCAATCGGTGCCACCGGCCCGACATTTATGCGGCATTCACAGATTACCGATTTTTGGCTCCCGTTGGAGATCCGACAACGCTACGACACGGAAAGGGAGAAGGTGTCGTCGTGGAATGTCTTATCATTGTCTGAACGCAGTCGTATACGTTCGTAACTGAGTCCTACGGATCGGTTAAAGGTCCAGAGAGGTCGGCCAATCACTCCCGACAGTTTAGTGTGTCCCGTAACATTCGGGAAACTCAGCCGATTTTGTCTAGTCGGATTACAATCGTGACTATGTGGTGACCGATTCTGCTGTATCGGATCACAATCGTAACAATGTCCTGTGTTGTCTGGACGGGGTCCTGTGGATCGGGACGCTGTCGTGATGAACAGGCATGAATTTGAGAACATTTTTCATTGCCGTTTCTTGCCGATTGAGTCCAGATTGCGTCCAGATCTTGCCGAATGCGAATCGGGACACTGGGATTGATTTGTTTGTTTTCTTTACCATGCGGAAGATACAAATGGGATCACATTGGGATTGAAAACGGGAGAATCGGGACGAATTCAGCTGGAAACGGCTGAATCGGGACGCTTCCTGAACAATATCTGATTGTTGTCGTGATTAAATAAATGTTTTTACAAATTTGTGAATTTCCCGCCACGAATCACAGGATCTTGATCAGACTTTTGACTAATTTGAATCGGCAATGGTCCTAGTAAGGACGGCAGTCAGGATCCTGAATGTGTGAGTGAGGCTTAAGAGAGTGAAGGACTCACATTTGGTGCTGAGGAAAGTGACACGTTGGTTTGCACTGCACATTGTCCTCTCCTCTGAACAGTACAGGTTCATTTTTAAACCCATGTCCGTGGTTCCAAGCGGATCACATACAGGTCTTCATCCTCCAGCTCTAGCACTGATCACTCAATAGAACTGAGATGTCATGCCTTTGCTGGAAGAGAAAAACCCCCCCCGCTGTGTGTGTGTGTGTGTGTGTGTGTGTGTGTGTGTGTGTGTGTGTGGTGTGTGTGTGTGTGTGTGTGTGTGGTGTGTGTGTGGTGTGTGTGGGTGTGTGTGTGGTGTGGGGTGTGTGTGTGTGGTGTGTGTGTGTGTGACACAGTTTTAATGACTAGCCATCATTAAAAAAATAAAGTGGCCGCTTGTTTACAACATGGCTACCCCTGGACATGTTCCGGTTAACACTTACTACTGTTAATATTTACCGGTCTGTTTTAATTGGGCTTTCGTCGCTAGTGGCTAGCGTGGCCGGCTAGTGTGGCTTTCTTCCCCTGCTGGACGTCGAGTCCGGCCGGACGCATCGGCCTTGTTCTAAAAGTCTTTATTATTATTATCATCGTGACAGTGGAATCTCATTCATTAAAGTTTCACATTCCATTTTTCCACTAGGATGAAACTGATTGTGTAAAGGCGTGTGGCGGGGAAAGAGGCGAGGCCTCGCAGCGACCACGGGGGAGCCACGCGCTCCGTATATATTATATTATCGGGAGCGTGAGGGCCGATCGAAGATGCTAATTGCAGCGCCAATGGTTGGTTGGTTCGTTATGTGGGGGAATTGCTATGCATTTCATGCAGGGATAATAAAGATGAATTTTTGAACAAAGGGATCTTAAAATAATATCTAATCTACAGAGGGGCATCCACATCAAAGGAATAATTCAAAGCTTTGAAAATATATCTTTGTGGTCCGAAATGTTAAGTGCTACTCCACGCTTGATTCGACTTTATTAAAAGAGGGGTGGGGTTGGGGGGAGGAAGAGAGCACGAAAAAACACACAAAAAGCACACAACAAAATAGTAGTTAATTAACAGTTATCACAGGCCTTTTTCAACTGAAATTTGACTTTCAAATATTAGCACTTATATATAAACTATGCTTCTGGCGTCTTTAAATTAGCTCTAGTGTAGACCCTCTAATTAGTCCTCTTTGTACTTTACTGAAAACCCTGGTCTCTCTCACACACACACACGCACACACACGCACACACCCACACACCACACACACACACACACACACACACACACACACACACACACACACACACACACACACACACACACACACACACACACAATTAATAATTTGTCAACAATATTTGTGATATGTATTTAACCGTAATCATGACCAAATTCAGATTAGGTCAAGCTTATCGGGTGGCTTTCTATATTATATTTGAACATTACATTTATTTGAACTAATTGCCTTGCGCCTCACCTTAAAGCAGACGGTGGATAATAACCAACAGTTTTGTTAAACTCTTAAATAAATATTGATACGCACCATTGGTCTAGCTCATCAGTTTCTCGTCATTCGTAGAACATAGCGGAATGACCTTTGTCCTAATATCATTAATAATACAACACAAATTAATCAGATCAAGTGTGAGTATCTCCTGTTGTTTTCAAGTATTAAACGGCGGTAGAAGAAGCAAGCAGTGGATTAGTCCAAACTGAATAGCACTCATCCCCTCCATCTCCATCCTCCCTCCGCCCCCCCCCCCCCCCCCCCCTCTCTCTCTGTGCCTCGTGCCACTGATCAAACACACACCTGCCAGGGCTTCATCCCACATTCCGGAGCATGTTCACTAATTACCCACAAAGCCGTGCAGACTTACTCCCGCTAATAGGGGGATTACATTGGACCCAAATGGAGGGGCAGAGTGGCGCTGCACTACAATGCTATTTATTCAATCATGAGTGGGGGGGGGGGGGGGGGGGGGTGAGGGGGGGGTGTGGGGACTGATCTCTGGAGATGCAGTGTGATGCATCATACATAATTTACAAGCAAATAAAGAAACTTCATATTCCTTCCTCTTGGCGTGGGTTATGGGGTGGTAATACCCTGCCCTATTATTCTGTATCATCATAGTAAGTGGTAAACAAGGGGCGTGGGGGAAGCGTTGGAGGCATTGTAATCACCACTCGGTGGTGGAGCTGACTGAGGGGAGTTTTTCTGATTTACATGTGAACTAATGGGGGGGGGGAGTGTGTTATCATGAGAGAAGGCATGGCATTAACATCACTGAGCTCCACAACAAAGCCAAAGCACTCATTACAGTTCCTCTTGTTTCATTGTAATGAGATAAAGGAATGCTTTAATTGTGCACTTATGGGAGAACTGACAAATTAAATGTCTAACAAATTGGCAATCACTTTTAAGTTAACACCACCGCTGATATAAAGGGAAGCCATTTGAGAGACCAATGTTGTAATGGTGTGAAAAGGCAGTGGTTTCCATCAGTAATACACACACTTTGAACAGAAGAGAAAGAAAGGCAAGCATGTTTGATCACTGAATACTAATGCTGTAGTGATGTAGTAAGTGGTGTAGATTTAGAATGTAATGCCATCAGAATGCATGAACGCTAATGTTGTATATGTGCACCACAGCTGTTTTTCCAAAACCCATGTTACTGATTTAGATGTTGACTGTCGTGAAAAGCCAAACTTTTATATTGATATTTATAATGATCTGTTCATTATGGTGTCCTGTTCAATAAGTGTAGTGTAATAACGGAGTGTACGCACCATCACCGCGATTCCCTGAGTAGGATGTCATCTTTTACTTTGGAGTTTGGTCGTGTGATCCTCGTTAATGCACCACAATCATGCATCCATGTCCTGGCTTTTGCCAGAGGACATGGTGTGGCGGTGATTTGCTTCCATAGCTTGATTCTTTCTTTCTTTCTGTCTCTGTCTGTCTGTCTGTCTGTCTGTCTGTCTGTCTGTCTGTCTGTCTGTCTGTCACTCACTCACTCACTCACTCACTCACTCACTCACTCACTCACTCACTCACTTAACTCACTCACTTAACTCACTTAACTCACTCACCTCTGTAGGAGACAATAGCAGCACCTGGGTGTCTATAGTACATCTCATGCCTGGCAAGTAGACGGTATCCTTCAGGGTGGGTAGTGAATGTAGTTGGGGTGTGGAGAGGCTTCATGTGGGGTGAGGCTTTGAGGTTGGCCTCCACTTGTGGGGTATGGCTTCGAGGTTGGCCTCCTCCACCCGTGGGGTGAGGCTTTGAGGTTGGCCTCCACTTGTGGGGTATGGCTTCGAGGTTGGCCTCCTCCACCCGTGGGGTGAGGCTTCGAGGTTGGCCTCCACTTGTGGGGTATGGCTTCGAGGTTGGCCTCCTCCACCCGTGGGGTGAGGCTTTGAGGTTGGCCTCCACTTGTGGGGTATGGCTTCGAGGTTGGCCTCCTCCACCCGTGGGGTGAGGCTTCGAGGTTGGCCTCCTCCACCTGTGGGGGAAGGCTGAGAAGCAGCAGGCATGGGCTGGCTCCCGTTATCCTGCCGGTGGCTCCGAACCCTGCTGGCCTTATCCTAGTCCACTCTCCAGGGGTGACCAGTTCTCAAGCCAAGACCAGCCATGTGCATTAGGTCCCCCAATGCAAGCGTGTGCATTACTCCTGGTCAAATGGGGAGCATGCCTGTCTAACCTGTCTAACATGATGTAACATCACGGATGGACCACTATACATTTTCTGTGGCCATAGGAGCGTGTGTAGGGGCTTGGCTCTCCCCCTGTTAACGAACTAGCATGGGAGGGATTTAACTATTCAGCATCAATGTAGAGCACTTCAGTTGAATTACATGACCTGTCAATCAATTTTTCATAAGTAATAAAGTAATAGATCATAGTTCCTGTATATGGCATGAAGGGTAGACTTTTCAACTCCATCTAATCAATGGAGGGGAAACAAAAAAAAGATTGTAATTGAATATCATTACAAATTACCTCCATGATTTCGATTCATTGGCAGTATTAAGTCTAGGGTAAACTCTGCCTTTTCGCCCTTATCCTGTGGGCTGGCAGGAGCCCAGCAGCTGTTGACGGCTTTCAACGAAGCCATTCAGTTTGCATAAGCGCCATCTAAAGCTATTTTTTTTGTGTGTCTTGTCTGGAGCAAAGTAATCACAGGGTGAGAGGAGTGTTCCATGCACATCCATTTAAAAAAAGAAAAAAACAGAAAAGAGGAACAAGTTTTCTTTTCAGCCCGGAGCTGTCTGCCTGGACGGCTCCAGAGGTCCTCTTTCTGATGGAGAGCGGGCCACTCTTGTCATCTCCCTCCGAGAGGGGGAATGTTTTGTCGAGCGAACGCCTCAGCGCTCCTCAAAACAAACAAGCCTTACTTTCAGCTGAGCAAACATTTGGTCACCGCACACCGTCCTTAATGGATGAAACAGGGAGGAGGAGGAGGAGGAGGAGGACGGTGAAAAGATTATCCCACTTTTTAAGTCCATTTCCCTCCATTTCGTGCCTTGCGACGCATGTTTTTGTGCTTGTACACACGCGCACGCACATATGTGCACGCGCGTGTCGTGCATCTACACACGTGTGCGCACGCACGCAAGCACGCACACACACACACACGCTTATTAATTTGCCGTCATTTGTGCATTTTTGGTTCATAAGTATACACATCATCATGTACACATGTCAATTCATCTCTGATTTTAAATCTCAATTGAATACAATTTAATACATTCAGCACACAGAAGCCTTTTTAATCTATAGGATGTGGGATGTAAATCATCTCACATCTCACAATCTCACAATCATATTGTATAAAGACTAGATAGATGGACTATTACATGGAAGTACCTTCCTTGCAAGGAATTGCTGAACTGATTTGAGCTTTGTAAAATGCTGTTCCTGGATATAGCTTGATGCTATGTTTTGACTTTACTTCATCTGTCTGGAATAAAATCCAGCGCAGGACTTGACTTCCATTATATGCAGATGTGACATCTGTAATCAATTTTTTCTTCAAATAATGGACAATGCTTCAAAGCCTTAGATTGTGTTGACCATATTCAAGATTCAAGATGTTTTTATTTGCCATATGTAACAAGTACAATGGAATGCTTATCTAAATCTGGAGGATTTCATTTCAGCCCTCGGGAGCAGTGTAGGGGTCTGGTGCCTTGCTCAAGGGCACCTCGGCAGGTGTTTCACGGGGACTTGAGCCGGCGACCTTCCAGTTCTCAAGCCAAGTTCTAACAGACTGAGCTACTGCCGCCACCCCAAATGACTCCCCATTCACTCGCACATTCTGAATTTCAACAGCAATACTATATTATACTACACTATCCTATGCAGCACTATACTATACAATACTATACTAGAAACAACACTATGTGCTATCTACTATATACTATCTTTCATAAACAACACAATACTATAACTATAATATATGCAATAAAAAGTCTAATGCTATCAGTACTTATCTACACTTTTATTGTCATTTTTCTTGTGTATAGTATTTGTTATAGTATTGTCTTTTACACATTCATACTGTGGGAAGGAATGGGGAGTAATCATTGCATTGTACTTGTTGCAAATGGCAAATACAAATCAAATAGAATCTTGAAACGTGAACACTCTGTCTGTGCTCTTTGTCTGTCCTGATACGTTTACACCACGTCAGCCATAATTGGCACATGGAGCGTGTTTTTGACCAGACACAGCCAAAAAAACAAAAGATCTAATCAATATGTGGGTAGAACAGTCCCAGCTGGTCTGGGATCTTGGTTGTAACATCTTTCCTCCAGCCTGACGCCCTGCTCCACACCTTCCGCCACGATGCCCTAAGTGATCATGTCTTCCATCAGCATCAAGCGGTCTGTGTTCCTTTACCTTTACTCGTGCAAACCAACACACATATTCTGGTTCCCACCTCAAACCCCTTTATTTCGTTCATATTTACTGTATTATGTGATAGATTGATATGCTTCTCTCATGTGTTTTTTACAAAACACACACACGCATGCACAGTTACTCACACACACACGCACGCACGCACACACAGGCGACATAAGAGATACCTAGGCACACATAGTCGGTAGGCGTTGAAGACACCACACGTCAGTAACACAGCAGGGCTCACTCCCCACCCCCCCACCACCTGTCTTCAAAAGAAAATGAAGAGTGTTAATAAAGGTTTCCACAACCTGCGCCCTTTTTAAATGAGACGCCCTGCCTTCTTTATCAGTCTACCCCCCCGACGGCTGAGAAGCTGTCTTCACCAATCTCATTTCCACCGATCAATAACCAAGTCTTTTGAAGACGGACGCATACAAAACAACCAGCCGTGGAATGCAAGCCTTTTATTTTTCTTGGTTATTGCATATTACATTTTAATTAATCTGTTTCATTTATTTTCTGTTTTAAATGCGGGCCGCTGTCAAATGTCCATGGCAGGACCAGTGATTGTCCCAGTAATGCTCTCTCCAGTGCCCAATGCCAAATTCATTTATTTTGTGTATATTACAAGTCTTCCAAATGCCCTCTCTTTGTGCCGCATGTTGAAGGAACACATATCATTTGCATGCGGCAAAAGTCTATATTTTCCCCCCAGTGAATCAGTCAATAAGCATTGGATGATATCAATCCAAACAGTTGTTGGCCCCTAAAAATTAAGTGCAACTCAAAAGTGGCCATATTCGTCGACATTTAATTACAGTGTTTCATCCGTTAGTTATTAGTAAATGTCCATTTTGAAGGAAATATGATGCATTCACTTCAAATATGTATGTATGTATGGCATGCACAATTCAATCCTCCTTACCACATGTAACCAGATGGTGGAGCCATAAACTCAGAAATGCATCCTAATGCTAAAGTTTTCTTAGATGTTTCTTTGGGTTGTGTGTGTGTGTCTGTGTGTGTGTGTGTGTTGGGTGTGTGGTGTGTGTGTGCTGGGGCATCGTGTGTGTGTGTGTGTCTGGGGCATCGTGTGTGTGTGTGTGTGTGTCTGGGGCATCGTGTGTGTGTGTGTGTGTGTGTGTGTGTGTGTGTGTGTGTGTGTGTGTGTGTGTGTGTGTGTGTGTGTGTGTGTGTGTGTGTGTGTGTGTGTGTGTGTGTGTGTGTGTGTGTGTGTGTGTGTGTGTGTGTGTGTGTGTGTGTGTCCGAGGCCTGTGTTTGTGTGTGTGTGTGCACGTGTGTCTGGTGCATCGTGTGTGCATGCGTGTGTGTGATCATGTCCTTGCACATGTTCATGCCTGTGTTTACCCCAGACTTAAAAGAAAAAAACCTCTCACTTGAGAAAAGGAGAAACAGAGTTCATCTTCCAAACCCTATCCGTTGGTTCTGGGTGCTATGGATGAATAATGGTTGAATTCATCTGTGCTGAAACAAATGGAAAAAAATAAAAAATAAAATACAAAATAAAACATTCCACACACTCAAAGCAAAGCAAAGCTATACCAGCCGGAGAGCAACACACCCGCATCGGAACATTCACAATTAGGAAAGCTCAGTGATTGAATATGCGGGTGACTTGCGAGTCATTCCTTGGAGGGATATAAAATGCTGTTCCGAGATATTGCTGAATGCTTCGCAAAACCCTATCTATGTTTTAGATGTGCATCAACAAATGTCGGCAAAAATGAATCAACTTGACAACTTCTTATTTATTTTTATTTATTTATTTGTGTGCAATGAGAGATGATAAGTATCTTAGAAATGACCGTGTTTGAAAACAAAATTATTCGATGGCAACTCTTACGTTTTTTTTCATTTTTTTGTCTGTGTTGTTGTTGTTGAAGAAACGTAAGCATAATGACATAAACGCAATGTTTTGCGACGGTTGGTGTGCAACTAAAGAGCACTAGTAATGCTATCGTTTATATAGATATATACCTTTATAATAACATATTTTGGAAAATGAGGACATTCGATGACTTAGCCTGCAGTAACACACGTGTGCCCACCACAACAACAAAAGCTAATGAAGACGGACACAATTGGCAGAGGAAACCATTATGTGTGGGCTTTTATTCCCCTAAACTATCAATTATCTCTTTAAACATAAGCCATCCATCAGCGTTTGTCAGACGGAGCACGGCGGGGCAGGTGGTGGTTTAGGGGCTGTCCACCAGGGGTACAGGAGAGAGAGCAGGAGAGCAGCCCACAGGAGGCTGGGTCTGTGAGGGAGGGCCGTGTCTGTCTCCTTGGGTGTTGTTCCGGAGACGTCTCTCACAGCCAGAGTCGTGCTGTATTGAGTCTGTCAATACACAGCCACTCGGGGCCTCTCCGTGTATATATATATGTGTCATTATGGTGCAGCCGCAGAATGGCGACTGTCATACTTTAGAAACCGGCTATCTGTTCCCCGGTGGAAGGGCTGAATGCGGGCGGTGTCGGAGCAAATTATTTCATTTCTCCATGAGTGGCTATGTGGCCCTGTCTGCTGTCCTCACTCCTTCATGTTCTCCTTCAGCGGCGGCAAACAGATGGTTAGAGACTCGAGAGCGCGGCGTGATGCGCATGGCAAACCCGCGGAAGGCGGGCCGGCCGGCTAGCGCCCGACAAGGAACTGTGTGCTTTGGTAGTTGAAGCTTATTTCTCTTTGATTTGTCACCTGTGACACGAACTCATTAAGGGGGGTTTTTAGTCCGTCGCTGTAACAATGTCACCTTGCTAATTCACTCGGTCGAAGGAGGAACTAATATAATAATAAACAATATGTATAGAGCATCGTAAAGAGAAGACACTTAAGTCTTTAATGTCCCAACTATCCGGGAAAGTATATCAGGTAAAGTTATTGCTGAAGAAATGGCAATTCTATATATTTTATCATTGAACAACCCAGTATCACGCATTGGGATGAGGATAAGTGTTTTCTGGCAAATAACACAGGAAGATAATTTAAAGAGGAGTGATTTTAAATAGAGAAAACTCACACTTACCACAATAAAAGTCTTACGCACTGCACCGCAGATTTATTCTGTGGCCCATAAACATGCACATCTTTTCTCATGGTTTCAACTGGGTCACTCGCCGGTTTGATAATGAGCCACACAAGACAGTGGAAGACGCACACAAAGTGAGATAAAAATGAATAGGAAAACATGACAAGACACACTGCCAAGACCCCGATCTGTGATCGTCTGAGCGTCATTAGGAAACCAGCGCATTCGCACATCAATAGAGACGGCGGTCGGCCGGCTGCTCCGAAAGGAAAGGAAACGTAAAAATAATTCAACAATTTGATCAGGACCACAGCGTCGTTCTTAAGTCACTGGGAAAGAATGAGTCAATTTAAACAACTTAACTCTTTAAGTTCTTACGAGACGCGGTGAACATCGGGGGTTTGTGGTTTGAAGCCTAATCCAAATCACATTTTTCTTGGCAATAAATGTGGCAAACATCGGCGTTAAACAAAGACCGAGAGAGAGAGACACACACACACACACACACACACACACACACACACTTTCTAATTCTGTTTCAAGAATTTGCTATATTTGAGTTAGTCCCTTCCAGACCATTCATTAAAAACAATTGAGCTAATTTCAATTGAGCTCGTTTCACACTTTTCAACACAGACAGCCTTTTTCTATTAATATTATATTCATCTGTTTTGTTATTGTTGATCAGTACAGATTAGTTCTGTACGACAGTATGTTGCAAAATCTAAAACTGAATGTAAGTATAAGGATGAGTTTAACATGAATGTATACACGTATGATAAACAGGTATACTGTAAATTATGTCATAAAACAATGGTAATTTAACAGATAAAACACATTTCAGTGAGATTTGAGATTCAAGATTTTTTACTTTCCATATGCAAAAGTACAAAGGAATTCTTACCCCCCATTCCCTCCCGCAGTATGAATTTCTAAAACACAATACTATGAAAACAAATACTATACACACTAAAGAGACACACGCCAATCTCTTCTTCCAAGTTATCCATTTTTTTTTGTTGCAAGGTCTTCCCTCCCTCCCTCGGCTCCAAAAAAAGTCGGCCTGCACCGAGCAGGCAGAGACAAGCCGGCTGACGTTTCCGTCTCACTCTGTATTAAAATTCATAACGCAGTGTGTGTGTTTGTTCCGCGTATGTGCACCGAGTAGTGCGGCTCGGTGATGGCGGCCCGCCGATTGCTACTTCAAGTCCTGTAGATTGCCGGCTTTGACATTTCTCCCATTGTGCACAGGGCGGTGCGGCAGGCCATAATTAAATATCAGGTGCATAAGCTGCTCTTTAATTTGACATGTGTGCTTGAGGCCATAAACACATGTGGTGTGCGGTGTGGGTGTGTGTGTGTGTGGGGGGGGGGGGGGGGGGGGGCTGCGTAATTGCAGAGGAATAAAAATGCATGGAGGGGCGAGAGGATCATTGTATCAGGTGCCCGATGACAGCTCGCTTGATCATTACACCGGGGCTAAAGAGGTTGGCTAATTAGTTGTCATTAAAACTCACCCCCCTAATCAGGGGTTGCTCTTGCATAAAAAATTGTCTCCCCCCCCTCGTCCCCCCCCCCTTGTCCTCCTCCCCTCGTCCTCCTCCCGATCACCAGATGAATGAACAATGCTCTTAACCCCTTCAGGGCCAATCACAATCAGCCGCTCCGGAGGAGGATGATGCGACGGGTCCAGGACGCGTTCATCCAGACAGAAACATCATGCATTACCGGGATATTAATAAAGATAAACACGCTTTATACTCGGCTACATCATTCATAGTTCCTCGGCTCCCCTGGACAAATTCCCCGGACATAAAGTGTTATTTCTCGCGAACGCCTACTACACAAAATCCGAAACAAAACTGAGACATAACTCTGAGAGATGGGTGGTGGGGTTGATGGTGGGTGATGGTGGTGGTGGGGGCTGGTGGTGGTGGGGGTGATGGTGGGGTTGATGGTGGTGGTGGTGGTGGGGTTGGTGGTGGTGGTGGGGGTGGGGGTTCTAAGCAGAGTGGATGCATGACACGCGTGTCAGTAGAGAATGACTTCTTCAGACAACATGCTGGTGTGTGTGTGTGTGGGCACCGTGGAACCAGCAACCAGCAACCAAGGGTCCCTCTTGGCCCGACTTTGTCAAGATGGCAGAAAGTGCTGCAGTGAGAGACCGATCCATTATTAGCCGAGAGTCGTATACGACAACCGTATAAATAATCCGGGCCATAATGCCGAGAGTGAGTGCCTCTGTCCCCCATCTCCCCCCCCCCCCCCCCCCCTCCCGTAAGGACTTTCAACAGGTGCACCGCTGCCTCGCCCGTTTTTGTTCAACACAGAGCCCGCCTGCGCCCCAAACGACTTTGTGTCTGAAAGCTTTGCCTGATCATTCTTTCATGTGCCACCGCTCCCCCCCAGGAGGCGCCGCCCACATCCAGGGCCCTCGTCATAATAGGTCACAAAACACAGGAGGAGGAAAGCGGCGAGAGGCGGCTTGTCAGAGTGGCGGTGGCTCCATCTCTGCTGCCTGTGAACCATCTCTTGCCTGTGACCCAGGGGAAGGAGGGCCTAGTACCCGACACATCAGTTTACAGCAGAGCACTGCCTCTACCCCCCCCCCCCCCCCCCCCCGCCCCTCAGGCCGGCTTCCGCCATCGTCATGAGGGCTAATGGCCAAGTCCTCGTGTCCCGGCCGCAACCGGGTCCGCTTGTTGTCAGGAGAGAGAGAGAGAGGAGACCCATTAGAGGTCGCGGGCGGGTGAGGCCGCGTGGCCGATTGATGAGGCAGCAGGTCAAGTGAGGCAGAAGAGGAGGAAGAGGAGGAGGAGGAGGGAGGGGGGAGGAGGGGGGGAAGAAGAGGACACACTCTCTGTAGCGATGCCCGTGCTGCAGCGGTTCTCCAGGGTATTGCTCAAAACAGACCCAAGTAGAGTAGGGGAAGAATCGACATCCATGTCCTACATTGTGGCCGTGGGTCTGAGGGGACCGCGCTACAGTTGTTTTTATTATTTTTCTTGTTCTCAGATGCCACAAAGATGGAAAATACTGGTCTTAGGCGATGTCCCTCAGTCCCTTGTCACCAAGAAAATATTTCTATTATTTATAAATATATATATATCAAATATTTTAGTTTGATGCGTTTGTCCGTGGAAATCCTTCTAAAATAATGACTTCTGTGTATATATATATATAATATATATATTATATATAAACAGTATTATTTTGTAGCACCAGGTGCTACTAAGATCTCCAGCCTTTACACGATTCACTTCACCGTAACATTACAATCAAACCATTTCACATAAAATGTACGTATCTTTTCTCTTTCCATACACCTTGTCGATCAGCCTTCTCTCTATTCATCCACAGATTTCTCAACTCAAAGCTTTTTCATTTGATTTCAATTCATTTTCTTCCCCCGCCCCCCCCCCCCCCCCCCGTGGTGATGTAAATCTTTTAATGTATGCAATGGGATCGAATGTCTATACTTCACCTCTAGGAATTGTGGCTTGTGTTTTTCATCTTGACTACAAGCATTAGTTAAAAAAGCTTCCGCCAGTCGTCGTCCCCCCCCCCCACCTTCCCAAAGGACTGTATTTCACCGGCACACTGAATCATAGCTTGGGATTGGTAATGAGATTAATTCAACATAATGATTTATGGGGGAGAGGGGGGAGGGGGAGGGGGGGGGGGCGCAGCCACTGCCAAAATTGGAGCCGATCAATATGCTGCTCATTTTCCGGCACTTTCTCTTGTGTTTTAATAACTTTAGCGTTTGGGCAGCATGTGTTTTTTTTTTAATTTCCTTCTGAAAACACAGAGATACATTTCACACACATTGGAAATAATAACAACGCACACTGCAAAAAGGCTTCTCGCGTTTTTTGACTTAAAAAGGACGTCCTACGATTCAATTTGGCAGTTGCTGATTTAGCGCATGCATGAATTCATGTTGATGGTGTGATCTGTATACGGTCCCTGACCCGGTCCAAATGGAGACAACATCCAACAGTACACAAGGGCAACAAATAAAAAGGCCCAGAATACGTCGCGGAGAAAGTGATGTGATCCTGGAAAGTAATTGGACAAAACATTAATTTATAATTCATTTATAATCATCATTTATTTAATTTATAATCATTTATAATCCATTCATAATTAGCATTTTGACGTAAATTTCACTGTGTGTGTGTGTGTGTGTGTGTGTGTGTGTGTGTGGTGTGGTGTGTGTGGTGTGTGTGTGTGTGTGTGTGTGTGTGTGTGAGAGTGTGTGTGTGAAGACATTTGTGTCGTATAACTTTGTTGAGATAACACAACTAAAACATTTAGATTACAATACAGTCTGTCACTGTTAACACATGTGAACAAGCATGTCGTTTATATTCCATGTGGTCACTGATAAAACTGTTCAAACATGAATTTGTGAACAAGTGTGTTGTTTAGTTTCCATGTGGTCACTGATAACACTGTTCCAACATGTGTTTGTGTATTTTAGTTTCCACGTGGTCACGGTTAACATGTATTTGTGCACAAGCATGTCGTTTAAGACGTACCTGTTTATACAGGTACGTTTGGGAAACTCTGTTTTACAGTGTCTTCTTTTGTGTTTTTGTGTGTCTATTGTTGTACCACATCGGTTATTGTTGTACCCGGTCTTTTTCTGTGTATTGTGTCCACCTGTTCTTCCCTGTGCATTTTACTCTTTCTGAACAGCACTTTGGGACTTTCGTCTGCGACAAGCGCTTTGTAAATACATTCGACTTACATACGTATGTACTTAGGGCGGCGGGATAGCTCAGTCTGTTGGAACTTGGGGCTTGGGGAACCGGAAGGTCGCCCTGGTTCAAGTCCCCGCAACACCTGGGCACACTGCCGAGGTGCCCTTGAGCAAGGCACCAGACCCCTACACTGCTCCCCGGGCAGCTGTATATACAATAGCTGCCCACTGCTCCTAATACTAGGATGGGTTAAATGCGTGTGTGCGTGCGTGCGTGTGTGCGTGTGTGCGTGTGGTGTGTGTGTGTGTGTGTGTGTGTGTGTCCAATAAAGAGGATTCAATCCTCTCAATCCTCAGATTTAGACGTGGTCACTGCTCACACTGTTCCAACATGTGAACAAGCATGTAGTTTAGTTTCCACATGGTCACTGCTCACACTGTTCCAACATGTGAACAAGCATGTTCAGCAGCAGCACTGTTTAGAAGGTCTGTCTTGCGTGGGGTCTCATGAAGTTCTGTACCAAAGCTCCCTGGGATAAGTAGCTAGCAATAGCCCTCTCATTAGAGGGAGCAGGCTGTGGCTTATGTCTCCATGAGTAGCCCGCCAAAAACACACACACGCACACACACACACACACACACACACACACACACACACACACACACACTCTCTCTCTAAGAATATCAAAGCACATTTCGGAGAGATATTTATTAAAGCAAAAAAAATTACAAAAACACACAGCTAAACCTTTGAATTAGACTCCCTAATTTATTCACAAGTGAAATGAATGGGGTCGTGCTTTCCTCCTGAATGGCCACCGATCTCCACTCTGCGCTCAGGGCTCGGCTTGATTTCTCATTGCAGGTTTTTGTAAGGGCTTCAAAGTACCTCTCACTCTGGTCACACACTGATGAGATACAGTAGCCCTTGTTTGGACCTGGTTATCCCGTGTAAAACACAGTTTAACAGCCCCCCCCCCCCCCACTCGGGGACATGGCGGGGGAGAAGTGATATGACGCTGTAGGACTCTAAGTAGTAGTGTTGCTTATTGATTTGTGTTTTTAGTATTATGTACTCCATAAATCGTTTGATGTTGATCATGTCAGCCGCAGCGTTTTGCCTCCCTTTAGCTTGAGAGGGTACATTTCCACATTTTGTCTTTAAATATGTTTAAATGGTGTGTGTGTGTGTGTGTGTGTGTGTGTGTGTGTGTGTGTGTGTGTGTGTGTGTGTGTGTGTGTGTGTGTGTGTGTGTGTGTGTGTGTGTGTGTGTGTGTGTGTGTGTGTGTGTGTGTGTGTGTGTGTGTGTGTGTCCACGCATATATGCATCAAATCATTGGGAGAAATGCAATGGGATTTCAAATCCAACTGTGTGAAAGTGAGCAAGCTAATTGAAGACACCGGATTTCGGTAAACATAACGTAGTTATATTTATATATATTTATATAAATTTGTTGGTATTTTCTGTGAATCCATAAAATGAGTATGAGGGAATATCAGCTCGACATATGAACAGAAACTGAAGCTATAAACGTTTGATCAATCAAATCTATAAAACTATATGAAAGACGAACAAAAACGACGATCGGAATACAAATTCCAGCTTTTAACATCCATTTTTTTATTTTTATAATTAAAAACAAAGATAAACAACTAAATCTCCCCATCTCCACCTCGTGTCATTCGGCATCATCAACATATGTTCCGCAGAGCGACACGAGGTTAAACCGCTGATTGACTCTAAGCAGAGCGTGGCTGATTGTCATCATGGAAAAGAGATTTTCCGAATTATTTCGGACACCGCATCAAACCAACGGATATAAGCGTGTAATGCGTGTGCGTCCTTCGCTCCCGGAGAGGAGATGGCGGCAGCGGCTGGCGGTTTTCGGATGACAGACACATGCCAGAGGCGTGCCGGAGCGCCGCCTGAGGATGCTGCAGAAGAAGAAGAAGAGGAAGAGGAAGAAGAAGAAGAGACGAGCGGCGGCGGCGGCGGCGGCGCCCAGACCTCAGTCATTAGGGCTCCCCGCCACCTGCACGGCGGGAACGTAAAGAGCTGTATAAATTAATCACACACAGCCCCCTATGCACTTTGATGCAATTTATACCGCACGCTAATGAGGGCTGACAGCTGTAACTAAAAGGCAGAATGATCACTTATAATTCGGATAAAACAAAATCACAGGGCAATAACAAAAGTCATTTGCATGGCTCTCCTTTCCCCCCACCCCCCCCTCCCCCCCCTCCCCTCCTCCTCCTCCTCAGATGGTTGGTTGGTTGGTTTATTTATTTATTTGTGATGTTCATCAACCCCCCCCCCCCCCCCCCCCCCCCCGAATCCTGCTGTGTTATCAAAGGCTGAGCGCGTGTGAAAAGACTGAAAATGATCCGCAAATGTGGAATTCAACACTTGTGTGTGTGTGTGTGTGTGTGTGTGTGTGTGTGTGTGTGTGCGCGCGCGCTTGTGTCTTACTTCAGACTAGAGCGCTCTAATTGTACATTGTGTGAAGGTATGGCACTGGAATCGTGCAAAAAAACAAAAAAATACCCGCTTTTCCCCCCACACCTCATTTAAATCTCAATGTCTTATCAGTTGCCTTTGTTTGTTTGAGTCGCTGCACGCCTCGACAGACGTTCAGAAAGTTACACGCATTTACTTTTATTTATTTATTTTTTTCCCGGAGAGACAATTAGTCTTTTGTTGGGCGATATCCCTCATGGCAAATCAAAGTGGGAGTGAACGTACGTACAAGCCAACACTGCAATCCTAGGAAAACATCACGGAGGGGGAAAGCATTTAGGCTGACCTTCAGTGGTGCTAATTAAATTTTGGGGCCATGTGGCGATGGTATAACTGATTTCATTCTTCATTATGGGCCGTAATGACATTTCTCAGCTGTCAGAAGCATCGCGGGGGGCTTTCCTTCTGAGGTTTACCCATCACACCATCGAGGCAGAGGCAGAGGGGTGGATATGGACTCGGTGCACGCGCGTGTGTGTGTGTGTGTGTGTGTGTGTGTGTGTGTGTGTGTGTGTGTGTGTGTGTGTGTGTGTGTGTGTGTGTGTGTGTGTGTGTGTGTGTGTGTGTGTGTGTGTGTGTGTGTGTGTGTGTGTGTGTGTGTGTGTGTGTGCGCGGCGTGTGTTTGCGTGCGTGTGCGCGTGGTGGTGGGGGGGTGGGGGATTTGTAAGGGGGCGTCGGTCGACGGCAGCCCAATGTTTACAAAAAAAACCCTCCCCGCTAAATATGGATGCAATATGTATGGCCTTCAGTCAGCAGGAGGTCCGTGACCTTCCTGGCTACAGAGCAAGCCCATGTTTCTCTTAATTTTTTTTTTTACAGGATCTTAAAGATTTAATTAGGATGTCCCCGTGTGTAGGTTAGGTTGCAGTGTGTATGGGTTTAAAAGTCCCAAGATATACAGTTCTATAGACTACAAAGAGCCCTTCTGCAACCGTGAGGACAAGAACCGAACGGAGAGATGTTTCCTTGCTTCTGATGAACACACACGGATTCATTGTAAAGCTCGCTCTCTCTCGTTCTCGCTCTCTCTCGTTCTCGCTCTCTCTCGTTCTCTCTCTCTCTCTCTCTCTCTCTCTCTCTCTCTCTCTCTCTCTCTCTCTCTCTCTCTCTCTCTCTCTCTCTCTCTCTCTCTCTCTCTCTCTCTCTCTCTCTCTCTCTCTCTCTCTCTCTCTCTCATTAGTCGGGTTACCATCACCATATTTCGATTCACATTTTGAAGTGTCGCATTAGAAAATGTTGATGGAAACGGCCAAATTCGAATCAACTTCCTCTGATTCGCATTAAAAGTCGTTAAACTCGCTGAAGGGTTCATTTGCTTTGCCGAATCGATTTTGACGTAGTGAACTTTGTGATTTTTGCTGTCTGCTTCCAATATCCCCCATTGCTGACGTAGTTTGTTCACTCCAACTAGTTGATGGAAACCGAACTAATTTGCTTTTCCTTTTGTTTTGTGCAATCTTCCAAAAGTTTGCTTCGACTGTTAGATGGAAACCCATCTCTCTCGCTCTCTCGCTCTCTCTCTCTCTCTCTGCTTAAACACACATGTTAGTAGCAAGAGGCCAGTGTCAGGCCCCCTGCTCACCACATCCTTATTGGCAGTGTATTGTTTTAAAGTGACATCTATAAGCTGGTCTCTGGTAGTATGGAAGGGATGGGATCAATGGCCGATGCATTGGACTGCTTTCAGCAAAAAGTTATTTTGTTTTTGTTAATTTGGTTTGGTTGTATTGTGTTTCTTGTTAAAGCAATTATACACCCATTTAGCATATGTTGCTTAAAATCCACGTCCCCCATCATTAAATACTTTCAAAAAGTTAATTTTCAAAATGTGATTTTGTGTAATGTGTAATTTTCAGAAGTGTCTCTTCTGGTAGTTTAGACCCTGGCCGTTTGGAACCTCCATCCACCTCCATTGAGCTGGCAAAAAACATTATTTCAAGGTCGACTTTTCTATCTATTCTTAGTATTATGACATGCATATGCATTTGGCTATATGTTGTCCGCGGTCTGCATTTGTTTTGTGTTTCCGTGTTAGTTTTCATAAAAAGCAACATTGTGTACACTACTATGAGATCAGCTTTTTAACGGGAAGTATTTCCCATACCTGGTACCAGTAAGCTGCTTTCCCATTGGTTGTAGAAGCAGTGTTGTGGTGCACTGCTGTAAGCAGTTGAGCCAGTTTCTTGGCATAACATTACATGGCAATCAGAGACTTAACACATCATATGACGGAACCAGGCTCTGGAGTTGATTCTGAACATGAAGTGGCGGCCGCTGGTTGGTCGGTCATTATAACACAGAGATCAGCTTATTGGTGGGCTAGGTGACTTCTTATTTGTGCATGCTAATGAAGGCACCCGAGTGCGCAGATTTCCATGATTAAAACAAATTAAAGAATTTTCTGATCAAGATTCCTGACAATTATTTACCTTAATAAACATTGTTTAAAAAAGCCCCTAGAAAGTGGGAGCTAGGTTCACTCGCTTTCCTGAATGCTACAAACTCAGACCATGAGACACTGGCAGCGATAATTGCTGTTATCAGAATCAGAAACATTCTGATACAATTGCTGTATCAGAATGTTATTGCCTTGTCTACAGCGAAACTAAACTAAACTAAAATAAAGTTAAATAAAGTACCCATTGAGGTTATACTGCCCACAATGCCAAATGTAATATGCCTGAGAGCTCCATCCTCCGGTTGATGGTTGGGGGAACCGGCTGAAGCCTATTCCGATAAAACATGCACCTACCGATATAAACAGCTAAACGTCGTCCAGAGTGCCATTTACAGTGAAGGTTTTATTTAAAGAAACAACATGCAAAAACATGTTGTTTGAAATGTGCTATACATCCCATTCTGTCATGTAGATGCTGACTTCAAGGGGTCCAGGTTAAGTGCTCCGACTCTGCAGCCGTGTAGAGTTATTCATGTCATTTCAGTCCATCGATTTCCTTCTATTCCTTCCAACGGACTGAATGGGTAGAGTCTATTTTCACTGGAGTCATAACTTGAGTCATTACTTTTTGACTCACTGGAGTCATAACTTTCTAATCAAACACATAGTTCTCATTCCAAATATATTAGTACTATTATATCGGACTAAAGTAATACAATCATGGACGATAATTGAATATTCTCATTTTCAAATCAATCTTCTTGCAGATTCGCTCTCTTCCAGCGGTGGTTTGGTTGTGCAGATCCTGCGAAACGACCCAATAGACCCGTTAGTCAGGGCTCTCACAACGACCGACCTCTTGTGTTACCGAACAACCTGTAATTACGTCCGTGAGTTACTGTGAGTTGTGATTGTTCCGCCTCAGCAAGCTCCTGAACTCCTGCATCGAGATGAGCCACGTACAGCTAACAGCTAACGTAAGACAGTCAATGGCGCTCATTTGGCTAAAGACTTTAACACCCTGACGTGGGTATGTTTGCCCTCATCGGCTGGATCTCTGTTTTGGTTTGCGTCCAGATACAGAAGGTATTCATTTGAATTTATTGCAGAAAATACAATGTAGGTAACAAATTGACCAGATTCAGATTCAGATTCAGATTCAGATTCAGAAAACTTTATTAATCCCGAGGGAAATTAAGGTGCAACAGTTGACACAGGGGGAATAAATGCACACACAAGAATACTAAAACCTAAGCTAAAAAACAAAACAACAACTAACTAAAATAAAAACTATTATAAACAAAAATAGTTAAAATAATTCTAAATGAAGTCTAAATGTATTGATAAGTGAAGATAATTACAGTATTATAACAGTAGTACGTAGGTATATACAATACACAACAATACGTATAGTGCAAATTGGCAGTAATAATATATTAATAAATAATTCGACTGAAAAGTGACATGTGAAAAAGTGAAAAGTGAAAAGTGAATTCGGAATTGAAATAGAATTTGCAGTGCAAAGTACAATGAGATGATTACAGTGCGTTGACCAAAAATAAAATAAAAATAAAAATAAGTACGTTGGCCTCAGGTCACTGAGTCACCACTGTCCCTCTCACGACCCGAGGTAGAGGAATTATAGAGTCTAATAGCCACAGGAAGAAAGGACTTCCTATGGCGTTCTGTGGTGCACCTGGGTGGAATGAGTCTGTTGCTAAAGGTGCTTCTATATGAGGTCAGCACCTGATGGAGAGGGTGAGAGTTGTTGTCAAGGATACTACGCAGCTTGCGCAGCATCCTTCTCTCAGACACCACCAACAAGGAGTCCAGCTGGACCCCCAGGACAGCGCCAGCCTTCCTGACAATCCTGCTGATCTTGTTGGCGTCTGCTGATCTCAACCTGCTACCCCAGCACACGACTCCGGAGAAGATGGCACTGGCTACCACCGACTGGTAGAACACATTCAGCATCTTGTTGCAAACGTTGAAGGACCGGAGCCTCCGCAGGAAGTAAAGACGGCTCTGGCCCTTCTTGTAGACCGCCTCAGAGTTCTTGGCCCAGACCAGTTTGTTGTCCAGATGAACTCCCAGGTATTTATATTCCTGGACAGCTTCAGCGGACACACCCTTGATGGAAATGGGTGTGGGTGTGGATTTCCTCCTGCGGAAGTCCACCACCATCTCCTTCGTCTTGTCAGTGTTGAGCTGCATATGGTTCAGCTCACACCACTCAACGAAGGAGTCCACGACGCCCCTGTACTCCTCATCGTTTCCCTCGCTGACACAACCAACAACTGCAGAGTCGTCCGAGAACTTCTGCAGATGGCAGGACTCTGAGTTGTATTGGAAGTCTGAGGTGTACAGGGTGAACAGGAATGGGGAAAGAACAGTTCCCTGTGGAGCACCAGTGCTGCTGACCACAGTGTCAGACACACAGTCCTGCAGTCTGACAAACTGTGGACGACCCGTCAAATAGTCAGTAATCCAGGACACCAGGGAAGAGTCCACCTTCATCGCCGTCAGCTTACTTCCCAGCAGGGCAGGCCGGATGGTGTTGAACGCACTGGAGAAGTCGAAAAACATGATTCTCACAGTGCTCCCGGGTCTGTCCAAGTGGGCGTAGGCACGATGGAGCAGGAAGATGATGGCGTCCTCCACTCCCAGTTTCGGCTGGTAGGCAAACTGAAGAGGGTCCAGTGATGATCTGACCAGGGGCCGAAGAAGCGTCAGGACCAGCCTCTCAAAGGATTTCGCCACGTGGGACGTCAGCGCCACCGGTCTGTAGTCGTTTGAGGTGCTGGGACGTGCCTTCTTCGGAACCGGCACCAGGCAGGATGTCTTCCACAGCACAGGGACCCTCTCCAGTCTCATGCTCAGGTTGAAGATGTACTGCAGGACTCCACTCAGCTGGGCAGCACATGTTTTGAGGACCCTCGGGCTGACGCCGTCAGGACCTGCAGCCTTGTCTGGATGGAGCCTGCACAGCACTTTCCTCACCTGCTCAGCTGTGAAGGTATGTGAGCCGTGTGTGGGGGCTGGAAGAGTCACTGATGTGTTGATGGGGGAGGGGTGAGGTAGTGGTAGAGGGGGAGAGAGAACAGGTATGTTGATGCTGGAGAGGGACGGTGGGGGAGGGGGGACAGCAGGGCTGGGGGGCTGGAGGGCAATGGTTGTAGAGGGGCTGGGGGAGGGGGGGTAGACCGGAGCCCACTCATTGAATCTATTGAAAAACAAATTCAACTCGTTGGCCCGATCAGGACCCCCCCCTATTGTCTGGCTACCAGGTTGTTTGTAGCCAGTGATGCTCCTCATGCCACTCCACACATCCTTCAGGTTGTTCTGCTGAAGTTTGTGCTCCAGCTTCCTCCTATAGTTGTCTTTGCCCTGCTGGATCCTCTCCCTCAGCTCCCTCTGAACCCGCCTCATCTGCTCCCTATCCCCACCTCTGAAGGCCCTCTTCTTCTCATTGAGCAGGACCTTGATGTCTCGGGTGACCCATGGCTTGTTGTTGGGGAAACAGCGTACAGTCTCTGTGGGAACAACACTGTCCACACAGAAGTTGATGTACCCTGTTATACAATCCGTGAGATCATCAAGGTCCTCTCCATGCAAATCACAGAGGAAATCCCAGTCTGTTGACTCAAAGCAGCCCCGCAAGTCCTCATCGGCCTCCTGTGACCATCTCCTCACAGTCCTTGTGGTCACAGGCAGCCGCTGTACTAGAGGCCTATACAGGGGCTGCAGGTGGATGAGGTTGTGGTCTGACCTTCCAAGAGGAGGAAGGGCAGTGGCGCTGTATGCCTCCTTAACATTGGCATACAGCAGGTCCAGTGTCTTATTTTCCCTGGTGGGACAGTCCACAAACTGCTTGAAGGTGGGCAGTGTTGCAGCCAGAGACACGTGGTTAAAGTCCCCAGATATCGCGATGAATGCTTCAGGGTGCTGTGTCTGAAGTCTCGCGACGGCGGAATGGATGACGTCACACGCGAGCGCAGCGTTTGCAGACGGTGGAATGTAAACAATAACAAGAAGCACATGGGAGAACTCTCGCGGCAGATAGTATGGCCGCAGACTCACGGCCAGCAGTTCAATGTCCGGGCTACACACACGTTCCTTCACAGTAACATGTCCAGGGTTACACCACTTGTTGTTAACGAGAATAGCAAGTCCCCCACCTTTCCTCTTGCCACTCTCGCGGTGCGTCCTGTCCGCCCGGACGGTTAGAAAGCCGTCCACGGTAACATTAGAGTCCGGGGTGTCCTCGTTGAGCCACGTCTCCGTGAAACAAAGCACGCTGCTCTCCCGGTACACCCGCTGGGTCATCACCAGGCCCGCTAGCTCGTCCATCTTATTCGCTAGCGACCTCACGTTCCCCATGGTGATGGAAGGGAGATATGGTTTATATCTCCGCTTCCTCTCCCGCTGTCTCTCCTGCTGTTTACGTCCAGCCTTGCATCCCCTGTACGTCCTCCTCAGCTCCCTGGGGAGGTCGGGGATGTCGGGCCTCTCCCGTAGCAGCGAGGTCTGTTGTAGCGACAACAGTTGACTCCGCGCGTAGACAATGGCTCCGCCGTAATGTTGAGCCACGACGGAGACGCGGTTCAGTAACAGTGTCCCCAGAATGAGAAACACGGCAAAAACTTCCCTAAACATAGCTGGCTGAGGGTTGCACAGCTACTTAACAAAAAACTATAATAAAAACAACAATAATATAAGAATAAATAACTAAAAAGTAAGAGGGGAGGGGGAGCAACTGTTGCTGGCTGCCGCTCGTAGCAGCGCCGGAAGACCAGACATAAACACTGACTAAATATAATCATTTCACAAATTAAAGTAACCTGGTTCCCAAGCGTTCACAACGGAACGTCTGAATCGAGGGACCCCAAATGTTACCAGACTGTTACGAGACATGGCTTTAGTTACCAGACTGTTACGAGACATGGCTTTAGTTACCAGACTGTTACGAGACATGGCTTTAGTTACCAGACTGTTACGAGACATGGCTTTAGTTACCAGACTGTTACGAGACATGGCTTTAGTTACCAGACTGTTACGAGACATGGCTTTAGTTACCAGACTGTTACGAGACATGGCTTTAGTTACCAGACTGTTACGAGACATGGCTTTAGTTACCAGACTGTTACGAGACATGGCTTTAGTTACCAGACTGTTACGAGACATGGCTTTAGTTACCAGACTGTTACGAGACATGGCTTTAGTTACCAGACTGTTACGAGACATGGCTTTAGTTACCAGACTGTTACGAGACATGGCTTTAGTTACCAGACTGTTACGAGACATGGCTTTAGTTACCAGACTGTTACGAGACATGGCTTTAGTTACCAGACTGTTACGAGACATGGCTTTAGTTACCAGACTGTTACGAGACATGGCTTTAGTTACCAGACTGTTACGAGACATGGCTTTAGTTACCAGACTGTTACGAGACATGGCTTTAGTTACCAGACTGTTACGAGACATGGCTTTAGTTACCAGACTGTTACGAGACATGGCTTTAGTTACCAGACTGTTACGAGACATGGCTTTAGTTACCAGACTGTTACGAGACATGGCTTTAGTTACCAGACTGTTACGAGACATGGCTTTAGTTACCAGACTGTTACGAGACATGGCTTTAGTTACCAGACTGTTACGAGACATGGCTTTAGTTACCAGACTGTTACGAGACATGGCTTTAGTTACCAGACTGTTACGAGACATGGCTTTAGTTACCAGACTGTTACGAGACATGGCTTTAGTTACCAGACTGTTACGAGACATGGCTTTAGTTACCAGACTGTTACGAGACATGGCTTTAGTTACCAGACTGTTACGAGACATGGCTTTAGTTACCAGACTGTTACGAGACATGGCTTTAATTACCAGACTGTTACGAGACATGGCTTTAGTTACCAGACTGTTACGAGACATGGCTTTAGTTACCAGACTGTTACGAGACATGGCTTTAGTTACCAGACTGTTACGAGACATGGCTTTAGTTACCAGACTGTTACGAGACATGGCTTTAATTACCAGACTGTTACGAGACATGGCTTTAGTTACCAGACTGTTACGAGACATGGCTTTAGTTACCAGACTGTTACGAGACATGGCTTTAGTTACCAGACTGTTACGAGACATGGCTTTAGACATGGCTTTAGCGGCGAGAGGGCAAGAGAGAGGAGAGCTACTACTGATAGAGGGATATTTGTTTCCGTTGCAGGTTGTTTTGGTTATTTGCTTTTTTAAATGATTTGTCTGTAAACTGAAAACATATTTATTCTCCTTATCTTTGTTGTTGTTCTGCTTGTCATTGTTCTCACTCCGGGGAACCGCATACACACACAGATCAAAGGAAGTAAGAGAACATCCATTGATTTGATTTGACCGGGATAACACTGCAACTTACGATTAGAGAACTAGAGCTATGCGCTACGGCTGTGTAAACAATGAAATACTTGGGCAGGTTCTACTTGCATTCTTACAACAATGAGAATTTCGTGAAAACGGAACAACGGTAACGAAACACGAATGCAGACCACTGACTATATAATGTATATGTATACGCCAGTATTACCAATAGTTGGAAAAGTGGATCTTGAAAAGTGTTCTAGCCTGCTCAGTCCAAGTGAATGGAGGGTCCAACAGAGCCACGGTTAAACTACAAGAAGGGTCACTGCATTTTGAAATTTCGCTTTTTGCATTTGATGGGGACGTGGAAGTGGAAAGAAAATACTGTATATTTTTAATATTGAAGATTTTCTATGTGTGTGTCAATACAGGCCATGGTGAGTCAATGATTTGTCTGTAGTTCTCTTCTATATGGCATTCAATCAAGAGCCACATTTACATACTATTGCCATTCTGATTCTCATTATTTTATTGATTGATTTTATGCATGTAAGAATTAGAATGCTAAACTCAAATGCTAACTAAAGCTGTCAATCTAATTTTTTATTCAACCACTAAATGACCACTCCTAACACAAGACTATTTTGCAGTGTATGGTTGATTTCATTTTCTTCCTTTATTTCTTAATTTTTTTATTAAGAAAGAAATTAGGAAATCTTAAGAAATTAAGTAGTGAACTCGAACCGGCATCAGTTGACATATGAATGGTGTGTGAAGCACAATATTTGAATAGACTACATTTTAGGTATGAAAGATGTAAAAATTGTCGGTTCAATTGAATTACTTTCAATTACAATGTGAAATATAGTGCAAGTGGCAGCAATTGTATGTGGATGACCAGCAAGGGGCTTTGGTGGTCCCTGCAATTGAGCGTCACACTCAGGTGTTGACGGGTGGTTCATCGAAATCTGGAGGATTGAATCCTCTTTATTCTAAATCTAAATCTGGAGGATTGAATCCTCTTTATTCTAAATCTAAATCTGGAGGATTGAATCCTCTTTATTCTAAATCTAAATCTGGAGGATTGAATCCTCTTGATTGGTCTCATACATGGAAACACACAATGAGTTTCTCTGCATCTAACCCATCCTAGTATGAGGAGCAGTGCATACCCCTGCTCATTACCTGTTTATATTTGTATACATACCTGTGTATATATATTGACTATAATTCTGCACATATCTCATACCTACTCTATAAGTCATTTTCTAGTAGTTTTTAAGTAGACTGTTTTTACATCTTATTTAACCTCCGTACATTATATCTTACCATGCACTTTCTTGCAACATTCGCACTCAGGTTAGATGCCAAATTTTTTTCTTATTATTGTGCTGTGCAATGACTGCAATGAATACATTTGAATCTAATCTAATCTAATCTAATCTAAGAGCAGTGGGCAGCTATTTGATATCCAGCTGCCCGGGGAGCAGTGTAGGGGGTCTGGTGCCTTGCTTAAGGGCACCTCGGCAGTGCCCAGGTGTTTCGAGGGGGACTTGAACCGGCGACCTTCCGGTTCCCAAGCCAAGTCCCTACTGACTATCCTGAGCTATCCTGCCGCCCTAAATTCATTCCTTCATTCATTGAGAAGATGGAGGTTTGGTTTCCGGGTCGCGGGGGACTGGCTGTCAGTCCTCCCCTGACGCTCGCTGTACTCCGCATGGGTCCGACCGAGTGAAGCACCGCTACCTCCGTTAAATATTCATCCCCGCCCTGTCAATAATTAAATGCTCATTATTTGAACCTGAAGAGCGCTGTGATTCCAAAATGTTGCGGCTAATGCGCGGGGCGAGCTAGGTGCCCCCTTAGTAGCCCCGGCGCCGTTGATGAAAGAGTATTCTTCTTCTTCGTCTTCTTCTTCTGTTTCTGTTCCATCGGTGGGAGAGAGAACAGAAACAGGAAGCCTTTCCACATCAAACATTCACAACCGTTGTCCTGACTTTTTTTGGAACATCTGAGGGTTTTTTTTCTTCCCATTTTTTGCATTCCACGATTGTACAACCGCTAAGGAAGAGAAGCTTGTTATCTCTGACCCCTTTAAAAAAAAGAGACTTCTTTCTTAAAGCGGTAGACAGAATCTTTTTTTTAATAATTGTTCCGGAAGAGCGTAAAAGTGAAAAAACTCCAGAGAAACAATCAACCGCCCACGCAGGGAAATAACGACACAAGAGCCAATTTAGGTGATAAAAGACAGGCGGCGCATGAATACACAAGTAAATATGCACAAAAATATAACCATAAAGATATGGCACCTAAGGCAACAGGGCCGACATAATAATGCTAGCGCTGTCCTGCAGCTACGGCGCACTCACCCAGTAGACTAGGTTGCTATTAATTCAAGCAGGAAGTGGCGGCTCTCTCAGAAAAACTTTTCGAGAGAATCCTCGATACATAATCACTTTCTGCTTTGATGTCACGCACAATTTATTGTTGCTTGTTGTTGTTATCAGGCTTTTCTGCGTGAACAACTGAGAATTAGATGTTTTGACAAGTGTGTGTGTACGTGTGTGTGTGTGTGTGTGTGTGTGTGTGTGTGTGTGTGTGTGTGTGTGTGTGTGTGTGTGTGTGTGTGTGTGTGTGTCACATGTGTGTGTGCGCGATCGTTCTATGGCTCAAGGACCTGTCTGTGCTGTAAACAGAGGGAGGGTAAACAGGCAGCTGGCGTTCGCCATTGTTATTATCCTGTTTGTATAATTAGCCTTATAAATTGCTTACATCAAAGGCACCATCCCCTAAACTTCCCCTTGCCTTTATAAAGGAGTGTGTGTGTGTGTGTGTGTGTGTGTGTGTGTGTGTGTGTGTGTGTGTGTGTGTGTGTGTGTGTGTGTGTGTGTGTGTGTGTGTCCCTCAGTGACTCAGTGAGCCAACTGAGGAGGAACACTCTCCTGGGTGTTTTGTAATATTGTGCATCTGCTTCTTATGGGAAACATCCCAATCTCATTGTTGTTCAAAGCACTATTTTACATTTACAGACATAACACTGGAATCTGTGTCCATTCTAGTTTATCGAGCAAATTCCAAACATGCACTCTGTTTTAATCTGTGCCCACTGTCGTTAATTGAGTTAAGTTACTAAACATTCAAGATTCAAGATTTTAATTAGCTATATGCAAAGTTAAATGGAATGCTTACTCCCCATTCCCTCTCGCAGTATGAATTTCCTACAACACTATACTATAAAAATACTATACATAATAAAAATGACAATAAAGGTAACAATTAAGTGATGAATGATGTATATGTGTAATTGTGCAAAAAGCCTTTAAAAGCGTTTTAAATTGCCAGTAGTGCAGCAGCATCATGACAGTACAGAAGAGTGCAGTATCTGTAATGAGTCCAGAAAGTCCAGCAAAAGTATGATAGTGTGATGTAATATGGATGACCATGTTATGATAGTGGCAGCACTCCTAGCAGTTCAGTAGGCGCACTGTTTTAATACACTGTTTAATCTGTGTCCATTCTAGTGAATCAACCAAGTTACCAAACATACACCCTGTTTTAATCCGTGTCCACTCTAGTTAATCAACTAAATTACCAAACATAAACCCTGTTTTAATCCGTGTCCACTCTAGTTAATCAACTAAATTACCAAACATAAACCCTGTTTTAATCCGTGTCCACTCTAGTTAATCAACTAAATTACCAAACATAAACCCTGTTTTAATCCGTGTCCACTGTAGTGAACCAACCAAGTTACCAACCACACACCCTGTTATAATCTGTGTCCATCAACTCCTCTGTCCATCAACCAGCAAACATAAAGTAAGAAATAAAAATCACTTTTTTTCTGGCCACTTTCCAGTGCGGGTGAATATTAGATCGAGTCCAAAGTTGCGTATCTCCACTCTGGGTGGAGATGGGCGGCGTGCGGTCCTCTTTAAATGACCCGTACGGAGGAGTGGGCTAATGCCCCCCCAAGTAGTGCTGGGGAGTACAGTACACATTCCCCAGCACTCTGGAGCCCGGGCCTGGACAATGATGGCTCCTCAGCGGTGAGTGCTGAGGGACGGCACACGTCAGACGGGGGGTTTGCACACGTTTGATTGACGGCATCCAGTGCTTGCATCTGCCATCAATTTAATGGCATTCATTATTCAATGTTACTTAAAAGCATATGCAAAATTAAGATTAAGCCACAGAGAAAGAAAAAAAAAATCCCTTTTTATGTGGTATTTAAAGAATAATATGCATAATATATTGCTTGTTAATATTAATGGCAAAGAATTTCGAGCATTTCTTGTTCTTCAGCTAGTCCTCGCGGCTGAGAGCGTTGACTCTTATGATTTCAATTAATAACTAAGGAAAGTAAGAAGAGTGCGAAGCTGCACAAAAAATCGGGAAGCTTTTTACACAGAGGAGAAAAACCTGCCATGGGGAATTGACCTCAGAGTCAGACTCACTTATGTGTAAGAACAAGAGACTGGCCTCGTTTGGGCAGAAAATACACCAAGGCCAAAAAAAATACAGAAATAGGCAAAAAATATTTCCCCCCCCATTATGAGGTGTTAAATCCATAGCCCACAACACACCGTGCTCCGTGTGGAAACTAAAGTCTTAAAATCTTTCTTCAATACAAAAAAGTTACATAACTATGCACTGTAATGAAGGATTTCAAAATGTAACACCTACAAATGAATGCAAACAGCTGTAGTGATCAGTACTTTTGAAATGTTTTAGTTGAAAGTAGGACCTCTTTCAACACAACCGACCCACCGATGGTGTGAAAACCTCCATAGACCCCAAAGACGTCCATACAAAAAACAATAAAAAACAATAAAACAAACCAATGCAACCACTTTGTCTCTGTTGGGACTTGGCTTAGGAACCGTAGGGGTGCCGGTTCAAGTCCCCAAAACGGAGTGAAGTACGGAGTGAGAACTGGTACTTGGAAAGAGGATGCCAGTTTGCCTCCTGGACAATCGCTGAGGTGCCCTTGAGCAAGGCAATATATGTACAATAGCTGCCCACTGCTCCTAATTCTAGGATGGGTTAAATGCAGAGAAACTAATTTCACTGTGTGTGTGCTTTGTATGTGACCAATAAAGAGGATTCAAATGATTCAAAATCGTACTGACATATATACAGTTATATATACATATACAGTATATAACCACCATACAAGGCTAAGATGAACTTCAATTAAATTCAACCAATCATTAGAGCTATTACCCCTACAGCCTAATAACCCACTCAGTCAATCCTAATACTAATATTTAAGCTCAAATTAATGACTATACAGCCCCCACCTGCCTGCACTACAGGCTTCCTATTTGGGTTTCTTTCATGTTACAATGATCACCGTCTCATAATATTTCATAGCAAAGAGCCAGCAGAACAACTTTCATCCCATTGAGTGTGTGTATGTCTCCTTCTTATATTTGTGCTGGATTCACTTTTATATATTTGACTTTACTAGATTTAGGATTGAATCCTCTTTATTGGTCACATGTACACACACACAGTGTGTGTACATGTGACACACACGTTTCTCTGCATTCAACCCATCCTAGTGTAAGGAGCAGTGGGCAGCTATAGTGTATATACAGTCTGGGGAGCAGTGTAGGGGTCTGGTGCCTTGCTTGCTCAAGGGCACCAAGGCAGTGCCCAGGAGGGAAACTGGCACCCATTTCCAAGTACCAGTTCTCACTTCGTACTTTGTCCGTTTTGGGGACTTGAACCGGCGACCTTCCGGTTCCTAAGCCAAGTCCTAATAGACTGAGCTTCTGACCCCCAATTATTTAAGGCTTTTTTCCGTTTTACTTATATACCAAAATCTAGGTATAGAACAATTTTTTCAGAAGAATATGTCATCATTAGGGAACAAATTACTTAGTTATATGTGAGTTATTCAAGTTATTAAAGGTTCTCTTGAAAAAGGCCAACCTTTGAAATAGCATCCAGTCTCTCTTTCAACCACAAAGCTAAACCCCGGGTCTGTAATGTGTAATTTGTTTTGAGTACCATTGGCTGTTGATGTGTTGATTTCCCTAAATGAGCTGTCCCATTTGTCATCATGTTAATTTACTGTAGGATCACGGCTGAGCGGAAATCATTGTTTTTACTACAAATATACGTACGTCTTTCTTGTGCTATAATATTAATAAACACTATGAGCACTTTTCTATTCGCCGGTTTCAGCTCGCATTAGGATTGCATTGTGCTTGATTGACACTTAGATGATGGCTTGACATTCTGTCATCACTCACACAGCAGCGCTGTCTTAATATAATTAAATTATGCATGACTGCATTAATATTAGAAGGGCATGGGAGTGCCCGCTCTCTGCTGACAACAATTCTGCCATTTCAGTCGCGTCTGTTGTGAACTTACTAGGCTTGAGCACCATTCCAAAAAGGATGGCAAAAGCCTGTCGTATTGATTGAGTTGGGTAAATATCGGAGTAGTGTGAATGTAAATGTGTGTGCTGGCGGTCCTATGTGGAGCAGGGGTCAGTGTGTGTGCTGCAGAGGAGCTCCTGTAGTCAGACGCTTTCAGGAGAGGACTAAAGGTGAGCGGAGTTACAAACAAATTGGCCGGGTTTGTTTTCTGGGAGCCCCCTGAGGGAGAGCGGCCCTGAACTGACAGCCCCGTGTAATTCTTGACAGAGGAAACTTTGTATCCAGACAGTCTCAGCACCATGTTATTTAAAAGATGAGCATGGCCGTGGAAAATAAATAAAGAAAGGGAAAGAAAATACTGATTAAATTTTAAGCAGCCGGCGGGCCGATAGTTTGCCTGAGGCGTATTTGTCAGTTTCAAAGGGTGTTTTTATTAATTTTGTATTTTGCATTTTGTTAGTGGAAAGAGCGTGTACCACTGGGAACGCCACAAGCTACAGCCAGCAAAGCCTATAGAAGGCAGAGCGGAGACGCAGAGCATGTCAAGCAGATCCCGCACACTTAGTGGAAGAAATCAACTCTAGATCAGCAGCCTCCCCTGCTCAGACCCCCCACTCTATACGGCATACACGCACACACACGCACACACATATCCACCCACACACACACACACACACGCACACACATACCCACACACGCACACACACGCACACACACATACGCACACACACACACACGCACACACATACCCACACACGCGCACACACACATACACACACACACACGCACGCACACGCGCACTAACACACACACACACACAAGCACACACACACACCCATGATGTCAAACACAAACATGTAGAGATGCGTGCAGAGAAATTAATTTGAATATATCATTCCACACATACCCAGACAGACAAATTAAAAATATACCAACCCTAAAAAAAAATAACCTTTTTTTTTCCCTACCCCTGTCTGCTAACACATTTTATTAAGTGAGAGGTATTTACCGGATTGCAGCAATAGGTAGCACTTTTTATTTGAATTAGTAAGTTCCCTCAGTATTGCAAAGGTACTTTGTTCGCCCTCTTCTAAACATGCTGAAGTGAATGCATACAATGTTTGTATAAAAGCTTTGAAGCGCCAGTTTCAAATGTTTCTCAACCCCCAGCTTTAGACGACACTGCCCCAAACAAACCGTTGCTCACCGGGTTCCATTAAAAATGTACTGTATAACGTTGCTCGTAAGCATTTGCAATTGGATTTATACCATCTTCAGCAAATACTCCATAACAAGTTGGGAACTCTAAATCTAAATCTGGAGGATTTAAAATCCTCCCTTAATTGGTCACATACATGTACACACACAGTGAAATGAGTTTCTCTGCATTTCACCCATCCTAGTATGAGGAGCAGTGGGCAGCTACTGTATATACAGGGGAGCTGTGGAGGGGTCTGGTGCCTTGCTCAAGGGGAACCTCAGCAGTGCCCAGGTGTTTTGGGGACTTAAACCGGTGACCATCCGGTTCCCAAGCCAAGACCCAACAAAGTGAGCTACTGCCGCCCCCTCCATATTACAGATATTTGATATTTTAGATTGAAATCGTAAGTCGCTATGGATAAAAGCGTCTGCTAAATGAATGTAATGTAATGTAATGTAACGGATATCGTGTTAAACAACACCTCAGTTGTTTCCTCTCTGTGTCTCTGGGGCTCAGCTCAGCACAGATGCTTACTGCCCGGGAGTTGTGGTAAAATGGCAGGTAAGGTGACACCGGATGGCACGTTTCTTTCACGTCATCCAGCGGACAAAAGTAGCCCGGCGAAGTGTCACTATGGACGAAAGGTTAAACATTGTTCATTTGCGTACACCACTACCCACATTGAAGAGGTACAAAGCTGGTTGAAAATCGGCACAATTCCCATTAACATCATGTTGCTGAGTCCGGAGAAACAGTATATCCAGTGTTGCGACAACGTAAGGATTTAAAGATACTGACACGTTATGTGTCAAGGATATAATCAATGTTGGATGTTAATGCGTGTAGGGGTGCAGGGAGTACTCATAGATTAATGGAAAATGTATCACAAACAAACAAACAAGCAAGCAAACAAACAAACTCAATGAGTGCTACTTGGAGTCTCAGAAAATCTAGTTAGACAGGATCAAACAGCATTGAACACTGTGCTAGCAAAGGCTGCCCTGAGGCTATCATTTGCCAGAGTTTTACCTGCTGCTGGTGGAGACCTAAGGTTACAGAGACAACGCTTTACCTGCTGCTGATTGGTTAAGACTGAGGTTACAGAGACAACGCTTTACCTGCTGCTGATTGGTTAAGACTGAGGTTACAGAGACAACGCTTTACCTGCTGCTGGTTGGTTAAGACTGAGGTTACAGAGACAACACTTTACCTGCTGCTGGTTGGTTAAGACTGACGTTACTGAGACAACACTTTACCTGCTGCTGGTTGGTTAAGACTTGAGGTTACAGAGACAACGCTTTACCTGCTGCTGGTTGGTTAAGACTGAGGTTACTCAGAGACAACACTTTACCTGCTGCTGGTTGGTTAAGACTGAGGTTACAGAGACAACGCTTTACCTGCTGCTGGTTGGTTAAGACTGAGGTTACTCAGAGACAACACTTTACCTGCTGCTGGTTGGTTAAGACTGAGGTTACTCAGAGACAACACTTTACCTGCTGCTGGTTGGTTAAGACTGAGGTTACAGAGACAATGCTTTACCTGCTGCTGGTTGGTTAAGACTGAGGTTACAGAGACAACGCTTTACCTGCTGCTGGTTGGTTAAGACTGAGGTTACTGAGACAACGCTATACCTGCTGCTGGTTGGTTAAGACTGAGGTTACTCAGAGACAACGCTTTACCTGCTGCTGGTTGGTTAAGACTTGAGGTTACAGAGACAACGCTTTACCTGCTGCTGGTTGGTTAAGACTGAGGTTACAGAGACAACACTTTACCTGCTGCTGGTTGGTTAAGACTGAGGTTACAGAGACAATGCTTTACCTGCTGCTGGTTGGTTAAGACTGAGGTTACTCAGAGACAACGCTTTACCTGCTGCTGGTTGGTTAAGACTGAGGTTACAGAGACAACGCTTTACCTGCTGCTGGTTGGTTAAGACTGAGGTTACTCAGAGACAACGCTTTACCTGCTGCTGGTTGGTTAAGACTGAGGTTACTGAGACAATGCTTTACCTGCTGCTGGTTGGTTAAGACTGAGGTTACTTAGACAACACTTTACCTGCTGTTGGTTGGTTAAGACTGAGGTTACTCAGAGACAACGCTTTACCTGCTGCTGGTTGGTTAAGACTGAGGTTACTCAGAGACAACACTTTACCTGCTGCTGGTTGGTTGAGACTGAGGTTACAGAGACAACGCTTTACCTGCTGCTGGTTGGTTAAGACTGAGGTTACTCAGAGACAACACTTTACCTGCTGCTGGTTGGTTAAGACTGAGGTTACTCAGAGACAACACTTTACCTGCTGCTGGTTGGTTAAGACTGAGGTTACTCAGAGACAACACTTTACCTGCTGCTGGTTGGTTAAGACTGAGGTTACAGAGACAACGCTTTACCTGCTGCTGGTTGGTTAAGACTGAGGTTACTCAGAGACAACACTTTACCTGCTGCTGGTTGGTTAAGACTGAGGTTACTCAGAGACAACGCTTTACCTGCTGCTGGTTGGTTAAGACTTGAGGTTACTCAGAGACAACGCTTTACCTGCTGCTGTTTCGGACTTGAGGTTACAGAGACAGTCATCTGCAAGTACCACCACCACATTTAACCAAATTAATTACATAAACGCTTAGCATTTTTGGACGACATGATGGTATACAATCCCCAGAATGGCTTATATAATCTTAGAAAGAAATGGCCACAAATGCACTTAATAAAAAAGAAAGGACAACTATTTGCTCCGTGCGCTTCACCTTCAGGATCACTTTTAGTTTCTAAATGCTCGTTTTTAGGTATTTGTGTCAAGTCAATGAGGAGAAGCTGTTTGAAGTAGATGCGACGGTGTTGTTTAAAGGTGAAGGAGTTAATTAGGTGATGGGGGTGGGGGGGTGGGGGGGGCTGACTTGACGCTATGTATATACAGCACACTAGACAGCCCGATAACCCAAACAGGCTGCTAATCACACTCTCCACTTCTTCTTCTTCTCCCGCATTCATCTCCGTGGCCTTTTGAAGTCGAGGCTGTCAGGAGCATCTTGACATACACTCGGGCTCTATTGGAGGCTTTGTTTATTATGGTTGATTCTGAATAAATCTCAAATAAAACGCTAAATTACATTTAAGTGGTGATGGGTTGGAGAAAAAAAGAAAATAAGAGAGACCAGGGGAAAAGAGTCACAGGCTTTCTTCTTCCTCTCCTCGGTGACTGTTTGAATGTGTTTCCCAGGCGGAACTGGGGCGCCATGCACTCTGCATGTCAACCCGGGAGTACAGGAGGAAGAAACCGAGGTACTTAATACACAAAAATGGAACTCACAGATGTTTCTCCAGGACTTAGGTGTTCTGTGGCACGCGTATCATCAGTAATTAGCGGCGTAGACGACGTATTGATGAAATGACACTGTACCTACCTAAGTCACTTCTCGTTTTGGATGATCATTATTAATATTTGTTCCCCAACACACGATTGTACTCGCTTGAAGACACGGCTGGAAATTTGCGAAATTGAGATCGCTGCGTGTGGCGGTTACAAATGCTGAATTGAAACGTGAGAAGACGACGGCTTCAATACACTTTGTTTTGTTGTTGTGTTCACTTGAGTTACCTTTCTGAGACTTTCTGAGTTTTGTAGACTTTTGTAGATTCTTTTTTTTAATGTTGCCCTCGTGCCCTCGAGCTCACAAATTGATCGGAAATGTATTCAAGAAAAAAACGAATGCTCTATGCTGATGACGTGATACTGGAAACACGTGATACACAAATCAAAACAAAACTAACGGTGTAGTTCAAATTAGTACTGCTTATTCAAAACACAATTGATATTCAAGATTCAAGATGTTTTTATTTGCCATCTGCAACGAGTACAATGGAATGCTTACTCCCCATTCCCTCCCGAAGTATGAATTTCCTACAATTTAACACTATCAACTATAACATTATACTATACTTATACTATACAACATTATACTATAACAATAACGTACACAGCGAAAAGAACAATACAAATTACAATAAAGTGACTGATGGATGATATACTGTATACATACTGTTGAATTGTGAAAAAAGCATTTTAAATTGCCAGTAGTGCAGCAGCATCATCAATACAGTACAGTACAGAGCAGTAACTGTAATGAGTCCAGAAAGTCCAGCAATGGTTTGATAGTCTAATGTAATGCTATTTCTAATTGAATCGGCCACACTAACCATTACACACTCCTAGCTTGCCTATGAGGGTCGATCACACACGTCGAACACAAACGTACCACAAACACAGACCCTAACACACACAGGGACAGCACACTGGTGTTGTGCAGGTAACTCCTGCCCCTAGTGTTCGACTCAAGAACAGTCATCATTAATAAGGATTTACCGGCGTACACGAATGAATGTACTCTTGTTTCGCAAATAATAATAATCCTTTGGAGTGAGAGAAGTGACTTAATTGGTGGCTAGCTGTGATCCAAATGAGAGTCTTATTGAGCAATTAAGATCAAACCACAAAAATGATTATGAATTAATGAAGAGGGCATAAATGAATCATTAATGACAAATTACTTTGAGTCCAGGCTCTGACACATTGTGTCATTTTTTTTTATAATTGTGGTTATTGGAAAACGGTCAAATAAACAGAAAATGTCCTTTTATTTTTTAGTTTTATGTATTCATGTGTATGTGTTTAATGTGATAGGTGCATATGTGTATACACCGTTGTTTATATGGCATCATTAATGCTCTCTGGATATTATAGGAAATTGACCAACATTAGTGATTCCCTGCTGTACAGACAGACAGACAGACAGACAGACCTTCCATTTCCAGTAGACGTGTAGTGTGTCCCTGCAGACGAGCAGCGATGGTTTGAACATGGACAGCGATGTCGTAGTTTCCTCCCCAAGCCCCCTTCACTGTGTTCAGCCGTCTCCCCTCCTCCTCAGCCCCTTCACTGTGTTAAGCCGTCTCCCCTCCTCCTCAGCACCTTCACTGTGTTCAGCCGTCTCCCCTCCTCCTCAGCCCCTTCACTGTGTTCAGCCATCTCCCCTCCTCCTCAGCCCTGCTGCCCTGGTGGGGGCACGGGTTCACCATCGGAAAGATCATTGAAACGCACTGCAATGGCACAGGGTTCAAGGTTGTTAAGGTTGCGTGTCTTTGATACAGAGTCAACAATGAGGCAAATGGAGACATGGCAGTAGCAGCTGATGCTACAGGATCCCCCCATTTGACTTTATACAGACGGACCTGGGTCTCCCCCCATTTGACTTAATACAGACGGACCTGGGTCTCCCCCTATTTGACTTAATACAGACGGACCTGGGTCTCCCCCCATTTGACTTAATACAGACGGACCTGGGTCTCCCCCCATTTGACTTAATACAGACGGACCTGGGTCTCCCCCCATTTGACTTAATACAGACGGACCTGGGTCTCCCCCCATTTGACTTAATACAGACGGACCTGGGTCTCCCCCCATTTGACTTAATACAGACGGACCTGGGTCTTTCCCTCCATCAGCCACTGTCTTCAGCTCATACAAATGACGCTCGTGAATGATTCCCAAATAGTTCCTTTTACACCATTTTCCAAGCCAGTGCTTGTTTTTAATGTGCCTTGTCTTTCTCTGCTGGCGGGTGGAGGAAATGACTTAATTCTATTAGCGTTGCATTGGAGCTGCATGTCTGTGTGGCTCTGAGCGTCTGGGTGGTGTGGCGGTGGCCTTGTCTTTTAGCAGTTCTGCATCGGTGATCTTGGATAGAACATGACAGTTACATTAATGTCCGCATGTAAATGACTTTCCACACGTATGAAACAAGAAAAAATATCAAAATAACCAGGACCCATTCATCCAAATGGACAAATCTATCTTTTGCGATACAACAATTTCCCTGTTTTTACATCTAGTCCAGGAAGATGGCCAATAGGCCAACAAAATGGGTACAAAGCAATGACTGAAGAGACCACTCCACTCCACTCCAGTGTATTTTAAACAAAGCAATTGAAAATGAGAGAGAGAGAAAAAAAAATGAAATACAAGATAGGGTCCTGGGGTCCCTTCCACATCAATGTAATGTCAGCAGGGGGCTTGTTTGGTAAGTGATGGCTCTTATTGCAGAATGAATGTAGTGCATGTCATTGCTGTGGTGTGGTGGTGGGTGATTGACAGCTTGGCCTATGCCCTGGACATTATAGAACATATATAAAAAGGGGAAGTGGACGGAAAAGATGGTAATTTCTATGTCACGGCAACATCAGACGAGGTTGGTTTTCATGACAAACAGGACAATCACTCTGACCCCATGTGGAGAAAACACAGAAGGATTGTTGCAAATGGAATTCAGAAAGAGGCCAAATTGAAATGACATACAAGAAAAATAATAAAATATGGTTAACATTAGGTTAATGAATAACTTAATAAATATCAAAAATAAATATCAATATAGATTTTTTTTAACGTAATGTTTCTCTTGAATCCAATTTATTTTCTAGGACATTTTTCAGGAAAAACATTGTGTACACCGCTACGCTAAACAAAGTGTGTGTGTGTGTGTGTGTGGGGGGGGGGAGCCTGTGACTACAAATGGCTTCCTTATACAACACTGCAGCTGTGTTGAAGTGTGTAGTCCAGACGACCCCGGCGTGTCCCCAAGACATGTATGTGTGTTCTCTCCCTCCACGATGACAGCCAGCTTCTCTCCATCACACATCACACCAGAGAGCCCCTCTCTCCTTCCTCAGACAATCTGAGCCCTGCCGAGGTGCCCTTGAGCAAGGCACCAGACCCCTACCCTGCTCCCCTGGTGCTGTATATACAGTAGTTGCCCACTGCTCCTCATACTAGGATGGGTTAGATGCAGATCAACTAATTTCACTGCGTGTGTGTATGTGACCAATAAAGAGGATTCAAAATTCTCCAGATTCAGATTGAAATTTAGATCTATCTAGTATTTAAAAAGTAATTCAAAGTAGAAGATGCAACGAACACATCTAAGTTAAACATAAATGTTCAATGTAAATGTTCATTCGGTGATTCAGAAATATTTGGCAATATTAAATAAATCGGTGAAATCATATGTAAAATGATATGTAATAATAATAATAATAATTATGCTATGTTCATTTTTTTAACTGGTGTACAGTTTTTTTTTTGTGGCATTCCTGTCTCTGAACACCAGAGGCTGGTCACAATTCCTACCTTTAAGCAACGGGCGGCTAAATATTTACAAAAAGGACCCGTGGCTCCTCCAATCTCTGTGATGTGTTGTGCCATCTATCAGCATGATGAATGGCGGTGGTTAGCGCCGGGACATACCGTAGATCCACGCCCAAACAGCGGTGTGACACCGCGTTTAATTACAATGCATGTCTAATTGAAAGGCCCCCACCACCCCCAACCCCCCCCCCCCCCCCCCCCCCGGAAAAAGAGTGTGATGACTCTGAAGAAACGCAATTAATTATGAGGCACCGCCCCTCTCTTTTATTTTTCCTTTTTCAGTCACTGGTGTTCCCCTGCCCCAGTGAGCTGATGACATCCCCAGCCCGACCCTTCATCCTTCAGAGAAATGAATGGCATGGCAGCAGCAGCATAATCAAATGAGCTGTGGAGGCAGCCAGTGAATATGTCATTGAGTGTGACTGTTCCCCGAGTGAATTGTGATTTATCTGTATGGGCTGCTCGTCATGCTAACAGACTCCTGCTACACACCGCGCTTTAGCCCCGGTTGACAGGCCCACTAGATCATCCTGGGGTCTAACGTGGTGTGGGGGACCTCTACTCTCTATACCCATCCCACTCTCTCTCTCTCTCTCTCTCTCTCTCTCTCTCTCTCTCTGCCTGTTTGTGTGTGTGTGTGTGTGTGTGTGTGTGTGTGTGTGTGTGTGTGTGTGTGTGTGTGTGTGTGTGTCTCTCTATCTCTCTCTTGCTGTGTGTGTGTGTGTGTGTGTGTGTGTGTGTGTGTGTGTGTGTGTGTGTGTGTGTGTGTGTGTGTGTGTCTGTGTGTCTCTTGTGTGTGTGTGTGTGTGTGTGTGTGTGTGTGTGTGTGTGTGTGTGTGTGTGTGTGGTTGTCTCTCGCTCTCGCTTTCGCTCTCTCTTAATGTCTCGGTCTCTTCTCTCTATCTCTCTCTCTCTGTCTCTCTGTCTCTCTCTGTCTCTCTCTCTCTCTCTCTCTCTCTCTCTCTCTCTCTCTCTCTCTCTCTCTCTCTCTCTCTCTCTCAAACAAACAGCAGTCTCCCTGCAGTTGACCTGAGCTGCCCCTTACTTAAGAGCACTTCATTGAAATATCATTCTTTAACCTGATTGCTGTGAGGGCCCTGATCAATACGCATTCTGTACGGCGCTCTCTTACTTAAAACAATTGGTTAATGGCTGCTTTTGTTCACTAGCCAGCTTCAATGTTAATGTCAGCTACAATTGAACAATTGTTAAACTTCAACAAATCACCCATTGCCTAAAGATAATTTTAAACAGGTGGATGGACATGTCTCATAATATTCTCTTTTAAATGGAAAAAAAAGAGAATCCCAACATTGAAAAGATACTTGATTTCTAATTTTGAATGTGGGTTGATGTCAACACGTGGTGTTTATTGTGCCTCAGTGCTCTCCGTGGCAGTGCTTGAGGCATCAAGGGGCGGGGCTTCATAGAACAGAGACAGACACGTCAAAGGGCGGTGGAAGTCTTTCTTCCCCCTTCTCCCCCCTTTTTAACCCAGAAGGTGATGAGGTGCGGTGCCTCCTCCTCTCAACAATCTCCCCTTTCTACCAGCTGTACACAGAACCGGCGTCTGTCTCCCCCCCCCATGCCTAAAGTGGAGGGTTGATTAGCGAGACTCTAAACCTTGGGTACTGTGCCTGAAAGGAGGCTGCCAGCTGACACTCGGCAACAAAATCAAAAGCTTCACTGTGGAATCAAAAGGATTCAGTGTGTCTCTGCATAAACATGAGCCCGGCAGAGACGACGAGGACGGCGGCGGTGCGCTGTGGTGTGTTGGGCGGCAACAGTGTGTGTGTGTGTGTGTGTGTGTGTGTGTGTGTGTGTGTGTGTGTGCGTCACCTGACATCACCTCCCTGACACACACACACACACACACACACACACACACACACACACACACACACACACACACACACACACACACGATGCTGTAGTCACACAGCCCTCGGCATGGTCGGCATGGCGATGAGATTATGCTCAGGAATAGGAAGTCAAAGAAAAGCACTGCTGATAGATGATGGGGGATCTACAGCAAGTTCACAATATTCAATTCAATTCCAATTGACACAATTCCAATTAGTTTAGTAGCACTCTTTGTCGATATATGTTTGATACTGTATGGCAGATTATTCATTTCGAGGCTTTTTATTTGGCTTTGAGTTAGAAAGAAGCTGAAAAAAACCCATGTTTGTTATGAGACGGGTGGGCATTAGCGACTTGGCTTTAAGATCAATATCTATTGGCATGTTACCTAATCAGTATTCAAAATAAAATGCTTTCCTCTGGCTATATGCATCTTTTAAAAATGGGCCGATGGACATTGTATCGCAAAGTGTTCCATAGTTTCCATATTAAATGGGGTGTATCTGAGCTTAAATGAGGTAAAACAATCAGGTCTGCCTATAGATTCAATCATATTGATGCGTGATATGTTGAAGTGGATATGACTTTTGTATTTTTGCCATTGCATTGTATTCAAGAGCACAGATAACAGAGTACACGATGATACACCATGTTTTATTGGCCATTTGCAACCCTTCCACAGTATGAATTTTTTTCAAAGAAATATAAAAAACAAACATAAAAAGAACAGTGTAGTGACAGATGATATTAAGTAAGCTGCTCTCGTCAGAGTGTGCGTCGTAGATCCGTTATCTATTAAGACGATAAATCCTCTTAAAACATCAAACATCTAATTCAGGAGATCACCACTGCGGAGGCCCATTTCCTTCCTCCTGCGCGGCTCATCGCCGTCCGCACGCGGGGGCTGCACAAAGCTAACGCAGGCTCACCGTATGTATTAGTCGCCGTCTGTGCTAAATGTCATCCGAAGAGACAGGTGATTTACATTTTTGATCAAATGATCCTGCATATTTTATTTGTCTTGAAAATTAAAGAGTTCTTTAATCATTGTGGATGGACGGGGGACTTAGCCGGCGTGCTCATGTGTTCCTGATTGCGTTAGCAGTGATGCGCCGTAGCATGATGGATATTTAATAGCGGCGCTGTCCCTCCGTATCAAGTCACCAGCGACTCTCCTGCGCACACAGAATTGCTTTAATTATTAGTCCTATCATCTGGGCTTGTTGGTTGGAGGAGGGCTGTTGAGAGGAGAGGGGAGGAGATAAGGGGAGGAGACAGGAGCTCAGATGAGAGGAGGAGGAGGAGGAGGAGGAGGAGGAGGAGAGCAGGAGAAATTAAAGAGGAAAAGGACCAGGGGAAAATACAACACGGGGGAGGGAGGGAGGGATGGGAGGGGAGGGAGGGAGGGAGGAGGAGAGGCGATTTGGAGGAACACTTACGGATGAAAAGAGCAAATTTGTTGTTTTTTAAAGTATTTAAGTGAGCTTGCCAGGCACTCTGCGGCGAGGAGCTATGGAGATATGATATCAAAGTGACAACTAAACCCCGGGTTTGGTGTGCTTTCGCTATCCCTCTCGGCAGGACGAGTGGAGGGCCCTAATTGCTGAGTGTGTGTGTAGAGGCTCTGAAGAGCCTACGGCTGCCCTGTAGTGCCCCAGGCCCTGCACTGATCAGACCTCCCCTCTCTGCACGGCTGTCATCCCAGCCACCACAGCCTCGACTCTCTCTCTGGCGAGGTTGCTCGCAGCTCTCTACTGTACTGGTGTGGCGGTACCACCTGAGAGCAGTTTCACCTCCACCCGCATCTATTTACCCCCCACATGCCTACATGTTTTTATATGCACAAAAGTTAAATTAAGCAAACATATGTAAACCACAAGATAGATAAGGTATAGAGCGGAGTCTCTCTCTCTCTCTCTCTCCCTCCCTCTCTCTCTCTCCCTCCCTCTCTCACTTGCTCTCTCTCTCTCTCTCTCTCTCTCTCTCTCCCTCCCTCCCTCCTCTCTCTCTCTCTCTCTCTCTCTCTCTCTCTCTCTCTCTCTCTCTCTCTCTCTCTCTCTCGCTCTCTCTCTCTCTCTCTCTCTCTCTCTCCGGCTTTCTCTTATTGGCAAACAAAAAGTCAAATAAGTTACATGAGATACATAAAAATAATACTAATACTAATACTAATAATAATTAATAATTATAAAATGATCTAAAATACAATTGAAAACACATCTAAATGTACAGTAAAAAGGAAAGACTATAATATTAGACAATGAGGCTATCGTCGCGTTAATTAAACTATATCTCTCACTTGTCTTTCTCTTCTGTCTCTTCTCTCTTTCATCTCTTCTCTCTCCTTTCTTTTCTCTCTCTTTCTGCATCTCTCTCTCCATCTATCTCCTCTCTTTCTCTCTCTCCCTCTCTCCCTCTCCCTCTCTCCTCTCTCTCTCTCTCTCTCTCTCGCTCTCCTCTCCTCTCCCTCTCTCTCTCTCTCTCTCTCTCTCTCTCTCTCTCTCTCTCTCTCTCTCTCTCTCTCTCTCTCTCTCTCTCTCTCTCTCTCTCTCTCTCTCTCTCTCTCTCTCTCTCTACCCCTGGCACCTCCCGAATGTGGGCCATCTGCATTGAGGGTGACACTGCTAATCACAGCCATAGAAGCGGCCTGACTGGTGTGGCTGGTGAACAGCCAGCCCAGCAATGTGTGAGCACACTGAGTATCAACGCTCGCCACACAATGACTCTGTCTGGGCATGCCAAGTCCATAAGCCTCCGCCGGCCACGCCCTTTTCCTCTACTCCCCCTCACAATCAGGAGGCAGCAACATGTGTAGGGCTTCCTGTCGATTCAGTACGTTTTGGTCAGTGTCCCAGAGGCATTCATTGCGATAGGCAGATGATAGTCAGTCAGTCATTTCCTATTCCCCCCCCCATTGAAGCGGTTGTTTTTTGGCTATTCATGTCATTGTCTCTGAAATTAGATCATTATCCATTTCTTGTCTCTTCATCAGTTGTGTTTTTTGTTTTTTCCCCCCCGGTTCTTGGCCTCTTATTAATTCTTTCAGTTGAGAATGTCGCAAGTTTGTCGGTATTTTCATGTCCGACTGGAGACTAGAGTTGACTAACATTGGTTAGTAGTGTTTTTTAGGACAGACCACCTCTTTAACAGACCAACAAGGTTCACTACGTTAGTTTGACGAGGATGATGTCGTAGTCGGAGGATGGAACTGGTCTCTGTGTCCACATCTTGTGGTCTGGTGCACAATGTACTACTGAGATGGAGGGTTAGATAGTTAGGAGGTGGAGGGCTAGTTGGTAGGGAGGAGACGGGGAGGTGGAGGGTTTGATAGTAGGGAGGGGGAGTTGGGAGGAGACAGGGAGGTGGAGGGTTAGATAGTAGGGAGGTGGAGTAGGGAGGAGACAGGGAGGTGGAGGGTTAGATAGTAGGGAGGAGACTGGGGGGTGGAGGGTTAGATAGTAGGGAGGAGACTGGGGGGTGGAGGGTTAGATAGTAGGGAGGAGACTGGGGGTGGAGGGTTAGATAGTAGGGAGGAGACTGGGGGTGGAGGGTTAGATAGTAGGGAGGAGACAGGGAGGTGGAGGGTTAGATAGTAGGGAGGTGGAGTAGGGAGGAGACAGGGAGGTGGAGGGTTAGATAGTAGGGAGGTGGAGTAGGGAGGAGACAGGGAGGTGGAGGGTTAGATAGTAGGGAGGTGGAGTAGGGAGGAGACAGGGAGGTGGAGGGTTAGATAGTAGGGAGGTGGAGTAGGGAGGAGACAGGGAGGTGGAGGGTTAGATAGTAGAGAGGTGGAGTAGGGAGGAGACGGGGAGGTGGAGGGTTAGATAGTAGGGAGGAGACAGGGAGGTGGAGGGTTAGATAGTAGGGAGGTGGAGTAGGGAGGAGACGGGGAGGTGGAGGGTAAGATAGTAGAGAGGAGACAGGGAGGTGGAGGGTTAGATAGTCGGGAGGTGGAGGGTGTAATAGCAGTGAGACTGGGAGGTGGATGGTTAAATAGTAGGGGAGGAGATGGGGAGGTGGTGGGTTAGATAGTAGGGAGGAGATGGGAAGGTGGTGGGTTAGATAGTCTGGAGGTGGAGAGTTAGTTAGTTAGTGTAAGTAAGTGGCGGTTGTCGACTACAATTCTTGAGCGATCTTATTCTATTTGATATGGCGTGATGCCAGAGGGTTTATCTTGTTAAAAAGGTTCACCAGGGAAGACATACTAATAGCCTAGCTGGAAGGTGAAGAGACCCAGCTGCCTTGCCTAGCTTGGTGCACCCAGCGGAGGAAGCAGAGACCATTCACAAGGCCATCTTGACCTCAGAGCTCGGTCTCCCTGCAACAGCACAATATTAACGTCAGAAATGACAGGGAGTGGCGTCCAGATAACACAAAAGGCTTCCTTTTCATTTGAGCATTTGTTGATTTGTTGAATAGTGCACAAAATGCACTATTCAGGGCCTTATCTAGGGTGCACAGACAAGTCCATATTGTGATCTTTACTTTCATGCTCCAAAAGGTGGCAAAGGGGGGTTTCTCCTCCCATATGATCACAGGCCAAAGCTCCCAGCCAATTGCTCGGTCTGGTTCTTTTGAATTGTTCAAAAGTATTAAAAAAATGTATAAAAACCCCCATTATGTTAATGTTTGTGTTATTATAAGGTCAGTTCTCCATCCAGTATCCACGTTTATCTACTAACGTAAAAAAAATCAACATGATGGCGCCGGGTAATCATTCACAGTGAAGTGTTTAATGTAAGAAATGTGCCTTTTAAATGGAACAATTATCAGACACACGGAGCTTTGAGCTCTCTCTCTCTCTCTCTCTCTCTCTCTCTCTCTCTCTCTCTCTCTCTCTCTCTCTCTCTCTCTCTCTCTCTCTCTCTCTCTCTCTCTCTCTCTCTCTCTCATACCCTCACCCTCTCTCTCTCTCTCTCTCTCTCTCTCTCTCTCTCTCTCTCTCTCTCATCTCTCTCTCTCTCTCTCTCTCTCTCTCTCTCTCTCTCTCTCTCTCTCTCTCTCTCTCTCTCTCTCTCTCTCTCTCTCTCTCTCTCTCTCTCTCTCTCTCATACCCTCATTCTCTCATTCTCTCTCTCTCTCTCTCTCTCTCTCTCTCTCTCTCTCTCTCTCTCATACCCTCATTCTCTCATTCTCTCTCTCTCTCTCTCTCTCTCTCTCTCTCGCTCTCTCTCTCTCTCTCTCTCTCTCTCTCTCTCTCTCTCTGATGCTGTTCTGTAGCTCCACAGGAGACACACGGCATGTGGGGCCTGTCAGAAAGCACTCCATTCTAATGTGCTGGGGCTTTTCAAAAGCCCCATTCCCGTGAAGGAAATAAAAGAGTCAGACAACCACATTACTGTCCAGCCTGTCAGCTTTGTTAAATACAGGATCCATCCTGCCTGCCTTCCTTTCCGAGGCCTTAAAAGCTGAGCTGGCAGTCAGCGGAGGAGGAACCGGACCGGACCGGAACCCGGGGAGTGACAAAAGCCGCAGACGGAGGCTGCAGCGGGGAAAAAAGGAGAATGGACAGTTACATTCATTTGATAGGTTTTACAAGGAGTCCATTCTGCTTCCCCATGAATCAATAATAAGTATGCGGAGCAGGAGACCCAGGATACAATTATCCACCCTGAAGTGGCTCTCTTGTCACTACAATGAGGCGAGAAGTCCAACACTTGCGGTCTGGTGTGCGATGGCATTCGGGTCCCCCCAGCGTCTCTCTCTCTCTCTCTCTCTCTCTCTCTCTCTCTCTCTCTCTCTCTCTCTCTCTCTCTCTCTCTCTCTCTCTCTCTCTCTCTCTCTCTCTCTCTCAGAGGAACCGGACTCTTCTTAAATAACAGGGACTGACCGCCACAGTTTCCCCCTCTGACCCGGGTTACTAGAGAGAAAAATTATCGAAAACATCTTAATCAAATAGAATATAAAGTATGAATCGGGGAACCCTGATGTGAGAGGAACGTTATAACTGTATATATTAACTTAATGCTAGAATGAGCATGGGTTGTATAAATATATTATGATCCATATACTATAATTATATTTATTATAATATATATATATATATAAAATACATTATATATATATAATGTTTGAATATATTATTATATATACAGTATATTATATTCCAAAATGTATTATATATATATATATAAATGTTCCACATATTATTATAATATAATATTATGACGACAATGGCCTTACAATGCTTCATGTACACAGCGTTATTAAGGGTTGTCATCATACTCATATGTTTCCATTCGATAGAGCAAATCATTGCCGTCTAACCCGTTCTGGTGTAATTCCCAGATGTGTGTGTGTGTGTGTGTGTGTGTGTGTGTGTGTGTGTGTGTGTGTGTGTGTGTGTGTGTGTGTGTGTGTGTGTGTGTGTATTTCACTAGGATAGGATATAGGATATAGGATATAGGCATTTTAAGTGCATCGGGCACACGGGAAGCGGAAGCAGCTGCCGCCCGGGGTTCTCTCTCTGCGTCCAGATGGCCGGTCCGCCCTTCAGAGGAGGCATGGGGCTTCTCCCCTCAGTGTCTCTCTCTTGGATATTAGATATTGAGATGTATTGCGCTCCCATGTAGAACCTCACTGTGTCTTTAGTGGGTTTCTTGCACCAGATCAATGCGCAGAGACAAGTCTTTTGTTATTCAATGAGTTGCTGGATCGAAGAAAGGATATATATATATATATATATATATAATTTCATTGCATCTAAGCAGAGACGACCACTAGGGGGGCGGGCAGCAACGAGTCGCATAAATAAATCAAGTCAATTCTGGCCACCGTATAATTGGGATAAGATGATATTCCCTTTGCTGCCTTATTCTCCATTGGGTTAAATCGGAATACTCATTGATATGGGTTTTTATTGTTTTTAAGGCATGGTTAACCGTGTGAAGTGTGTAATAAAATAGCAATGTCCATATCAGATTGTAATATACTCAATATATACACATTAAAAAAACAAAAAACATTAACAATAACATTATATTGTATATATAATATATAAGTTAAATTCATAGCATCTGCATTTTACTTACTACAGCAATCTTTGCACCTTTCAGATATTGGGTACTGTGTTTGCCTGTTTTATTGTGTTTTTAATCTGGTTTCATATATTGTGTCTTATTGTGTTTTATTTTTTTAATGACACAAGGCTCGTGGCCAATAATTCCATTGCAATATTATGAGCACCTCCATTGAAACCAATGAGGAATGATGCATTCTTTGGCAGTTTCCATCAGACTGTGAACTGGCAGGCAAGCCTCACATGTACACGTTAAGACAACAGAACAGAACAACAGAACAAATACAATTTAGGAATGTAGAAATACAATGTCTCTGTAGGAAACACAGAATATGAAAAAAAAAGCCATTTAAGTAGTTTTGTTTTCTTTAGTTTTCTTTAAATGTGAAATTCACTAAATTCTTAAAAAAAACGGAATTTCAAAACCAAAATCTAACATTTATCAAATTGGCTAAGCTAATGCTCTATGTGGTTTCTGAAATAATGTATTCCTCCAAATGAGGGTGTGTATAACTTTACATTTACAAATAAAGCAGTGCGTCAACCAATGCAGTGTGTCAACCAATGCAGTGTGTCAACCAATGCAGTGTGTCAACCAATGCAGTGTATGCAATGCAATGCATCGAAAAATACTGAAGAAGAGTAATTTACCGTAGGACTTGCGGCAAACAGAGCCAATACTACGACAGAGGTCAAAATAGCATTCACAGTCTGTTTTCACAGTCTATCACGTCATGTCAAACTTTACAAATAATCTGTTATTAATGTAATAAAGCAACTGCAGCCCCTCTCTCTCTCTCTCATCTCTCTCTCTCTCTCTCTCTCTCTCTCTCTCTCTCTCTCTCTCTCTCTCTGTCTCTGTCTCTGTCTCTGTCTCTGTCTCTGTCTCTGTCTCTGTCTCTGTCTGTCTCTCTCTCTCGCTCGCTCTCCCCCTCTTACTCTCTCGCTCTCGCTCTCCCCCCTCTTACTCTCGCTCGCTCTCTCTCTCTCTCTCTGTCTCTGTCTCTGTCTCTGTCTCTTTCTCTCTCTGTCTCGCTCTCGCTCTCCCCCCTCTTACTCTCTCTCGCTCTCTCTCTGCCTCTCTCTCTCAATGTTCACACATACACTGACCCTAAATGTGTATGTGTGTATGTGTGTGTGTGTGTGTGTGTGTGTGTGTGTGTGTGTGTGTGTGTGTGTGTGTGTGTGTGTGTGTGTGTGTGTGTGTGTGTGTGTGTGTGTGTGTGTGTGTGTGTGTTTATAAGCAAATACATCACTGGTGATTTCCAGAAACCTCTTGCCTGGTATGACAAATTAGAAATAAACCTGTCTGACAGAACCGGTTAGTTGGTTAGAACAAATGGGAGAATTGAAAGATTGTTTGACACACTCTCATGAAAGCCTGCTGAGACATCTCATCCTTTAGTGTGTGGTAATGGCTGCTTGTTGTTGGCTTCAATGGGAGAAGCCATTCATACTGTTGTGTGATTGAAAAGAAAATGGAATCCTTTTGATGTTATAAATGTGTCTATTACCGCATTTGCACACAACATTTCTATGGAAATTATAGAGAAAAAAAAAAGATTCTCTGAAAGAAATCTTTATGAATGACATATTAATTTCCTTTTCCAGTCTGAATATCAATATGCCTTCTACAGCTGAAAAAAAACTATATGATTTTTCATAGGAGTGCTATGGGCTGAAAGGTTAAAATGACTTCCCTGAACTTTAATTTATGTTATGGAAAAAATAAAAGTTTGCTACTACACAAACTTAATATCATAGCATAAAGGTACAATAACAGCTCCTTAGAAAGTTTCCTATAATAAGTTACTTCTCAGCACCAAGAAGAGAAAATGTTTAGCCAAACAAAGCAAAGCAAGCATGGTTTGACCGGAGAAATCTAAATCTGGATAATTTAATACATGTACACACACAGTGACATTTGTTTCTCTGCATTCAACTCTTAAAGACTAGAAAATCAAGACTTTGTTTTATTTGCATAAATGTTACGATGAAAGCAGTTTTGTCACATTCTGGATCAATTTACAGGATCAGAGGTGCCTCAATATATATATTATTTGAATGATTGAGGCAGTACTGGTGCAATCGAAATGTGCAGATATACAAATCCATCTTCAGAATTACATTTTGAAACAACCCGATGTTGCTCCGTCAAATTCCTCCACCTTATACCAATGCAGTGAGTGTTGATGGACTCTTATGGTAAACCTACTTCTTATGTTGAAGGAGCTCCACTTTTCTGTCCGTAATTGATGTTTTTCAAGTGGCTGATTGGATAAGACAGTATACCTTCAACTTTGTGGAAATAGTGAGTGAAGTGTTTTTGCAAGTCAAGTGCTTTCTAGTGGCCGATAACCATCCGTTTCAGGGGGTCTGCGCAGTCTTTTCAGGGGGCTACACGCTTTAAAGTGGACCAGCCCAAATAATAAGTGCCTTAATTAGGGTAATATATGCACGGTGTCTTAATGTACAATATTTTCTAGTCTAGCATTTATTTTTATTTTATACTTCATGGTGCAAAACTTTTTAGGGGTGGGAAGAAGTGAATTGCGAGCCGCTGTCCACTGGGAGGAACTTCTAACTTACGTCTAACTAATTATACTCATGTTTGTTTTTTTGTTGCAACGCATATTTGAGAATTACAATAAAAAAGCATTTGATGGCCGATACATACAATGGAATAGCCCTCAGTCTCTTGGGACTCGGCCTGGGAACCGGATGGTCGCCAGTTCAAGTCCCTGCAACACCTGGGCACTGCCGAGGTGCCCTTGAGCAAGGCACCAGACCCCTACACTGCTCCCCGGGCAGCTGGATATATTCAACAGCTGCCCACTGCTCCTCATACTAGGATGGGTTAAATACAGAGAAACTCATTTCACTGTGTGTGTACACAAAAGTACCTATTGTTGGACTAGCTGGCCGAATTCAACTGATATTGACTCTGATCCTGTGCATTGATCCAGAATCCATGTGACATTTATGTAAGTAAAACGACGTCTCGATTCAGTAGTCTCTATTTAAATGACTCCATATCATATCATATCCTATCAAGCCCTCCATTAAACACGCCGTGCTGCTTTCTGACCTGCCTTAATGCTCAGCATTCAAAAGCTATCTAAAGGTTATTTCATGTTTCAGTCCTGTAATACGTTGTTAAAGGCAAGAAATACATTTCTTGAATATACAAATGTGTCTTAATTTTTTATAAATCCCGACAACGGATCTCAATTACTTCAAGATCAATGAAATGCTTTCTCCCCATTCCCTCCCGCAGTATGAATTTCCTAGAATGTAACACTATAAACTATACTATGTACTTTACTTATACTATACAACACTATACTAAAACAATACTCTACACTGGAATAAAAATAACAATAAAGTGACTGATGGATGATATGTATGTGTGTGTTGAATTGTGCAAAAGGCATTTAAAAAGCATTTTAAAGT